>JAYJMB010018687.1:8872-59482 GCA_036873735.1 Pouteria campechiana
AACCCAAGATACTAAGAGAAAAATATTTTTGGAAGAGTGGAGTATTGTATTTACTCTTACCACTATAAAAATTATTGTGTCTTATTTATTTAAGCATTCATTGATTGAGTGATTGATTACTAGAAGGATGATTAATTCTAAAGGGGGTTAACTAATAATTTTTAAGTACCCAATTCACCCATACCCTCTTGGGTTTTAGCCTAATCTTTGGGACCAACACTCCACATGTCTATGTCATCTTCAAATGCTGCAACGTGAGACCAGAAGTCATGAAATCCTTCCAGTAGTTGAAGAAAATTTTCAACACACAAGAACAAAATAGCTTCATCCAAAATTTTAAACAGTTTAGAATATTCACTTTGGATGCAACCCTATTTCTAAGCTTAGAAGGGAAGAGCATTTCAATCAGTTTGAAACATATCTCAGATGATGCAAATCAGGGACAAAGGCAAACTTCAGTTGATGTTTTTTACATTCCAAATTCCAGCTGAAGTTCGGACACTGACACTTTGGTTCATACACTGTGAAAAACTTCAAATGATCCCAAGCAAGAAACTCCTTCCAAAATAATAACTCTAGACAATCCAAAATAGCAACATCATCCCAAGCAACAAACACCAAACATTGGAAGCAATCCTCACAGTCTGAAACCTTTACTTCATATGTTCCTTACATCCAACTACCATTTTTTGCAAGAACAGCATTGCAAGTTATTACAGTTATATCACCCAACCAGAAAAAGGCTCATTTCAACAGGAGTAATTTCAAATGTTCTTCTATATTTAATAAAGCTCACCTATCTCCAACAATTGAAATTCAAAGATGGTATAAAGAGAAAAAGAGCTAAAATGAGAAAACAACTGCTATATTCATCTGAGCCTAAACCTTTATTCCTTCACTTATGAAAAGAGAAAACCACAAGCTTTCGTATTGCAATCTTATGCAACATTAATTAAGGCTCTGAACAACTTTTGGGAAGAACATTTACTTCTACATTCAAAGTTTCTGAAAGACTTTCCTTGTACTTTTAGTGAAATACTCTACAAAGTATATTTATTTTTTTTGTCTTTATCTCTATGATTGCCTTGAGTTAGCATTAAAGGCCAAACTCAAGAAGAGCATTCATAACTTCTGGAGTGTGTCTCATAGTTAGTTTGCTAGTGTTTTATTGACACCACAAAGAACTGAAATCTAAAAGAGTGTATATAGGTACTAGCTTGTTATGCCCCCTTGAGTTGGAATCAAGAAGAGTGTTAAGTGCACTAGTTGTATATCTGCTTGGAAGAGTGGAGTAGAGTAGAACCACTATAAAATTCTCTGTCTGCTGATTGATTGCTTACATTGTTTAAATTAAATTGCAAATGGGGACTTTAATCCTTCAAGGGGTTTAAGTAGAAATTTTTTAACAACCTAATTCACCCCTGCCCTCTTAGGTTTTGCCTAGACTATAGGATCAACACGTATGTAACTCTATAAGGAAATTTAAATTCATCCATATAATCTTATAAGAGGCATGAATAATGTGGATAAGGTTTACCTCCATTTCCTCATGTAGCATGTAATATAAATTGTATTGGGCATGACCTTGTACTTGCACAATTGACGTTGTCTAATGCTGTAGCTCTTCTACATTTGAAAAAAAATCTCAAACTCGCCTACCACCTTTTGAATTCTCATCAGATTTCAAATGATAGATGGAGCGGTTCTATTAACCCTGCCTAGGGGCCTATGCATTTTACCATTACCCTATAATTTTTCATTTTAAAGGGAATTATTCTACAAAAAATCTAGTAGAGTCGACCAAGAGATATAACAATTTATACTTGTGCATGCATTAATGATATAAATTGATAATTTCAATAACTATGAATTCCTAACATAAACCATAAAACACACCCATAGCTGCCCAAGAACGAAGTTGAATCATGATGACAATCTACATCAATGGAATAATACAATTCCATTTAAAATATTATAAATATTTATCACTATGACATCCTAATACATTTCATTATACATCATTTGAAATCTCTTAACTATAATTACATAAATACATTATTAAATTACAATTCCTAATCATATACTACAAGGAAGGTGTCTTTAAATCTTGCTCACTAGTTCCAACCCATAGTTAAAATTCTTTACTTGACTTGCGAGCTAAAAATTAAAAATAAGAAGGCATGAGTGCAGGTAAACTCAGTAAGTAGGCATGATAGAAAATACAATTTTTTTTAGAAACAACACGTTCTAAACTAGAATATGAATAAAATGTGACGATGCAATCACATTACCAATATATATCCATGAGACCCAAGTTCTCATCAATCCAATATACATTCTACGCCATTCAGGCGTATAATATCATAAGTCTTATCTTTAGTGTTACATATAACAATCAAGCCTAATATATATCACGTATAGAATATTCTGGGCACTTGATAACATAATAGTGTCGAACAGACACTTCATATCATAACTATGCCATTTAGGCACAGTATTATACCACTATATCGAATACAAATCATGGAATGTTTCCCATTCCATCAATATATACATTCACACATATACAACAAAATAAATAATCATGGAATAATCCTTATCTCCAACAATCATCAATCCACACATTCATGTAGCATGATAACATCAACTAATGCAACTTAAGGGGATATCTGTTATCCCCATTCAACCAAACGTTCACAGGTTGTTTTAATTATCAATTCATGTACAAAAATGGGATATTCTTTATCCCTATCACCTAGACATATATACACAAGAATAAATATCATAAAGACATGGGATACTTTCTATCCCCAACAATCATATATTTTGATCATAAAGACACACCAATACTTGCAATCCAAGGGATACTCATTATCCCTCACATTCATGTATTCATAAAATCTAATAAATATCAACCTTTAGAAAAGTACGGGATATCCACTATCCCCAATCATGCATACATGCTAGGATATAAAACATGGGATAATTACCATCCCCATTCATTCATATGTTCAACTAAGAAAGAGCCTAATTACCTTAAGGAAGAATACTTGCACCATCTTTCCACTTCCATAATCCCTCAAGTTCCACAGCTTCTCATTCCATACTCAGATAACTCTACATAGTCAATGCTTCAATTACATACATTTCATATTAGTACATTTCATCATATCTTTATTGTGCAAAGCCTTGCTCTTAATCTCTATAATGGTGCATTCCAATTCATATTAAATACACTTAACATCAAAACAACTTCTTAGCAATGTATTATACCCAAATACTAATCCCCCTTTCATCAGGATTTTAGGGTTATGCTCAAAACCTTATATACATGATTCACTTTTCATAAGGCATTTCCTCAAATATGTCATAGGTATTAATTAGATTACACAATTTCTACTAACTATTTCAAAGGGGTTTCCTTTCTAACAACATGAACCCATCATATGACTCATTGATCATCTAATTAATCACAAAAATAAGCCAATTAAGGCATTTGCTGAATTAATTAGCTACTTAAACACTTTATATACAAAAGCCTTTTTAAACTTCTAATTAGGTCATCATCCCAAATCAGATTTCTCACTCTTAAATAAGCCCCAAAACATTATAATTACTGAAGTAGGCCTTTCCCCTATGATTCCATACCCCTTTTCCCCCAAAATCCATTGTTCACAGCCAGCATGAAATTCTAGTAAGGCAAAAATCACAAATTTAATGTGGGAAATTGCACTTGCTATCAAATTCAAGTGTAGCCACCTTCACAAAACATGAATCCAAGCTCAAAGCTTCAAGTACCACAGAAGAATTGTAGAAAAATTGTTTTTCTTCCATTTTCCACCATCCAAACAACTAACACCCAAGTTTAGATGCGTACTTGAGTGATTACCTACCTAAATCATCTTGTTTTCTACCTATTTAAGCAAGAAATGGAGGCATGAATGGGGGCTAGGGCAAGGGTTTGGGCATGGGAGAAGAAAGAAAGAAAGAAAAATTAAATGAAATGGGCGAAAATAGACTTAAAAAGCCAATTTTCCCACTTATTTTGCCATGGTGCTAGATTTGGGTGTCGCGACACCTGTTTAGCTGGATGCCACCTTGTGTTGGCCTCGCAATCCAACATTTTTGCGCTCATTTGACTGCTGCGGTGCCCAAGCCATCACTCCCCATTTTCACCCTATTTTACTTTATTTTTCTCCACCTAATTCCCTTACTTTTTCTCATACATTTAGCCTTAATTTTCCCATATATATGACATTAAAATGTATCATAAGTTTCCTCAATTAACTAAAATCATCTCTTGTAATCACTCTCATGCATGTTAAAGTTTATAGCAACTTTCTTCACCATTTCTCTTGTCTCCAATGCAATACATATATATTTGATTTAGCTCAAAAGAAATTTCCTCAGCTCACATCAACCATAATCCATGTTTAAAATTTTCTTCACCTCAAATCATCACTGCAAGTAACTAAGAAAAATCTATCCCCCATTTTCAATACCTCGGGTGTTATAAACTACCCTCCTTATAAAATGTTTTATCCTCGAAACTTTAAGTTTCGTTTAGTTCTAGTCATTTTCTCAAGTTTGCAAAGTTACTCTTTTAGATTATTTCACACCTTCGAATCCATATACACATGATACACTGCACAAGTTGTATCTTTTTGATATATGTCTTGATCATACAATAAATGACTTGACACATGAAAGCTAAATAGTTTTACTCACAATTTACCATTGACATACATGACTTTACAATCACTCAAACCTGGGAATCATACATCAATTTCATGATACATGGTCATACACAAACATGGTACACATGCTGCATATCATAACATTGTAATAATGCTCAATTACTCATGTCATACACATAAATTCATCATGTGGGCTCATATAGCGGTATGCAACTTTATGCTTACAAGTAAATTTATATGCTGTAGTATTACAAGGCATTATCAATCATATGCATTTATTGTTTATCATGTCATGCTTATGATCACCCTTATTATCAAGGCTTTTGCAATTACTCACTAGAAAATCACATTCTAGTCCAATGCATACAATCTCATAATAAGAGGCAATCAAAGCACAACAGTTCTATAACATGCTACACAATAGTGTATGACAATGATAATGCATCATCAATATAATGCTCATACTACATAGTATCAGCTCAAACAAATAGTTTAATTCATATATCGCCTTATCATCAGGCGTTCTCAATTACATAAAGTTATTTTCATAATATTCTTTTTAATATCAATCCAGCCTTATAACTATGTCTTTTCATTTCCGACAACGTAACGATGTACACTGGTCTCTCCTTGTAACCCTGGTTATGAAGCCTGCTAGGTCTACGATAGCCTTCTCACTATCCTCCATGGCACCCTGCCCTCATTGCACCACAAGGACCACAGGTTAACCAAATCAGAAACCATGCCATCACACATCCGTGCCACTAAGGTACATCCATACCTCATAGTAACAAAACATATTCAGGCCATCTAGGCTATTATACCATCTCATAGTACATTTTCATTAGAAACAATTTCATTAAACCCTAAATATAAAAATTCTACAATATGATACATAACACTATACAAAAATAACAATGCAACATCAATGCACATCAATAAAATACTCATAATACAGACTATCCACAATCCAGGCTATTAAGCCTCAACATTCAATGGTAATTCATGTCATAATTGTTGGTCCCTAAAGGTAGGCAAATATCTAAGAGAGGAGGGGTGAATTAGGTCTTTAGAATCTCTTACTTAAGCCCCTTTAAGTATAAGGTCCTTCTAGCAAGCAATGCAAAAAAATAGTAATCACACAAATAAATAGTACACAAGAATTTTTATAGAGGTTTAAGTAACCGTCCCTACTCCATTCTTCTAAGCACACTTTCTTCTTAGTGTCTTGGGTTCCACTATCTCCCTATAGCAGAAATATAATATTGCTACCAGCACTCTTCTAGATTAGCTTTGGGGGGCTTACATAGTACTCCCAGCACTCTTCTAGATTTTAGCTCTAGGGGGCATAAACGAGTGTACCCAACACTCTTCTAGATTTTAGCTCTAGGGGGCATAAACGAGTGTACCCAACACTCTTCTAGGTTCCAGCTCTAGGAGGCATAAACCAGTGCACTCAACACTCTTCTAGATTCCAGCTCTAGGAGGCATAAACCAGTGCATTCAGCACTCTTCTACATTCCAGCTCTAGGAGGCGTAAACCAGTACACCCAAGCCTCTTTTATATTCTAGCTCTAGAGAGCGTAATCTAGTGCACCTAATACTCTTCTAGATTTCAGGTCTAGGGGGCATAAACCAATGTACCCAACACTCTTCTAGATTCTATCTCTAAGGAGTATAAACTAGGTAGCTCTTGTATGCAATCAGACAATCACAACTCTTCTTGAGCCTAGTCAACACTTACCAGCTCAAGGAAATTACAGAGATAAAAGGATGTGAAAGTTTAAGCACACTATACAATTTTCGTACTGTAAACATAGGGGAAGAATCTAAAGCTTTAAATGCGTAAGCAAATGATCTTCCTAGAAGGTAGTTGGATGCCTTTTAGAGATGATGCAGAAGGTTTAAGTGTTAAGGCTCTTAGCTCAATTAAACGATGAATGAATGTTGTAGTTCTGGATAGAATCAGCAATCTATATTTCTTCCTCTCAAAGTTATTTCTTTTGTCTAGCTTTACTCCATTTATATCCGTTTTGAATTCCAGCCATTGATGGTAGGTAACCTCCATTAATTGTACAAGACTGTTCTGATTATCTCTTTTGAAATTGTCATCTCCTTGACTAATTCTTATTAGTTGGAATGCTTATAGTGTTGTCCTTGCCTTGAGTGAGAAGATGAATTTTTGCTTTGGGCAAGCATCGGTTGAGGGAATGTCTACAGCACTGTCTATTTCACAGTTTTAGGAAGAAGGCATTAAGTTTGGGCTAATTCTCCTGATTCATTATGTCTGGCGCCTCATTCCATTTACCCAATAAGTTTCAAACAAACCCACTGAACCGTTACTTTGTTCAAAGTTAATTTAGGACAAACTTTGCTTAGCCATTCTTGATTGGATGAATTTTTTTTGTTTTGTTTCATGCTTCATCCCAGTTACTCGATGTAAGTTTTAGACAAACTCACTAAACTGTTACTTTATCTGAAGCTTGTTTTTGTCTTCTGCATTTATCTGGGGTCTCTGCCTTAAGTCTTTAGATAAAGTTCCTTTCCATTATGGTTTGTTCATAGCCTTATGTATTTGTCTAAGCCGTCTACATTGAAGCTTTGGACCAACTTCTACTTCACTCTGCTTTGTCCGTGAGTGTTTTGGGTGATCTTTAGATTGTGGACAAGTAGAGTTCTGATTGCAACTTCATCTTTAGTTTTGCCAAGTAATCAATATGACTGTTACCTCATCTTTGTTTTGAGTTTTTCGTTTGTCCAATTCATCTGACTATCAACAAGATTTGAAGCACCTATTTCTTCTCCTATTTCTTCCAAAATGTTAAACTTCATTTGCATATTTTTATGCTTTTGTAACCTATTTCTGCATACTCAAGTACTTCACAAATATTTATTAATACAACTTAATCAAGTTTTGTTTATCATCAACACTATGCATTTACACTAACAATAATAATCTCACACCACTGATATCCAATCCATGCCCTCCAAGCTACTATGCTAACCAGGTATGTCAATACCAGGCCGTCTAGGCCTCCACTATTTGCGGGTATCAAGTCATACTAGGCTATCCAAGCATCACAGCCAAGCCCTAGGCCAATATTAGGCCATCACCCCATACACATGTCAGGTTACTTCTAGGTACTATCATTCCCCAAGCATATCACATATAATGCATCTAGATCAAAGACAACTATGCCACCACCAAAGCATAGCAACACCCCATGGATGTCTATCGTTATCTATAACCATGCCCCACTACGACATGGCGGCACCCTATGGATGCTTAGCATATCTAGGCCCCTATGATCCACACACCCAATGTGTGTGTGTGGTAAGGTCGCTTCTCCATCTCTTAGCCTCTACCACATTTGCCATCTTGGCATAATCATAACATATTAGTGGTCCTGGTGGGCTTCCATCACACTCCCACATCCCATCACGTCACGCCATATTCACCTATGAAGCTTTACCTCCCTTATGGGGCTTATCCACCTCTGTTAGATATTGGAATTGGATGTTTTAGCACCTCTTCTTGGGCTTATCCACTTCTAGGTACCACAATCACAACTTACATTTCGATTAGCCATCACCATACATACCATATCATATAAAATCACATACATAAATACACATCCCACATATACAAAATTGCATCAATCACTTGTATTAGTCAAATGCATCAATCAAAGCAGCTCAGCCCCATAACAAAAATTCAATATCAATCATACACGGGAATACATAGATTCATTAATCAAATTCAATAGTCAAAGTAGCTAAATAAAGCTATAGTATAATCCAATGTCAATCAATATACAGACATACACTAATTCATCATTCCCCATCATAGCACACATAACAATCCATCCAACTTAAGCTATCAACGAATGCATATTCAACCAATTCTCACAAAATTTAGCTTACTTAAATAAGTAAGACATAAACAATTGTAATACCATTAGTTCTTCAACAATACATGGGCATGCCATCATTTGCAATAGTCAATCACATCCATAGAATCCATTAAATAGAACTCAAAGTTCATGACAAACAATTTATTATAGAATTCATTCACTTCGTAGTTAAATTTATAACCCAACAAAATACATTTGATGGATCCATTTACCTAGATAAACATCTAGGAATTATGCCATGACACACCATATCTAATCAATTCAATCAAATAACCAACAAGGGTTCACACAATCATATTGGCCTAATGAATCCAATGAATCCATCATAAATCAAGCAATTAAACAACATAATTAAATTCAGTTCCCAACACATATTCATGAAACTTTATAGTTTCATTATTTCCATTTCACATACACTATGAAAATAGTAATTAAACATTCAACTATGGTGTGCATATGGGCACCACCACACTTCCGTTGTTCCACTCTGATCACAGCACATATACACCACCAATATAAATATTCATTTTAGTCATACTTATGCTATCACAACACTATTATATTCATTTCATATTGTATCATCTAGACATATATCAATTCGCATATACCATTTCCACATCTTGCTTTTCCTTTCTTAAATTAATATTTTCCCATGATCTCATGGGTTCGTAAACTCGTATTAGGCATGTCATTTCTTATCTCCTTCTAATAAACATTGCCATCATGATTTTGGGCTTACCATTCTTGGTATCAGATAACCCAGCTAGCTGTGATACCATTCTGTCACACCTCACCAAGGGGGCTATGCGTTTTACCATTACCCCATAATTTTTCCATTTTTAAGGGAATTATTCTGCCAAAAATCCTGCAGAATCCACCCTGAAATATAACAATCTATACCTGTGCATATGTTAATCATATAAATTGATAATTTCAATAACTATGAATTCCTAACATAAACTATAAAACACACCCATAACTGCCCAAGAAAGAAGTTGAATCATGATGGGAATCTACATCACTAGAATAATACAATTCCATTCAAAATATTGTAAATAATTATCACTATGACGTGCTAATACATTTCATTATACATCATTTGAAATCTCTTAACTACAATTGTACAATTACATTATGAAATTATAATTCCTAATCATTATACTACAAGGAAGGCGTCTTTAAATCTTGCTCACTAGTCCCAACCCACAGTTGGAATTCTTTACCTGATCTGACAGCTAAAAATTAAAAATAAGAAGGTATGAGCCTAGGCAAACTCAGTAAGTAGGCATGATAGAAAACAAGAATTTTTCAAAAACAACATGTTCTAAACCAGATCATGAATAAAATGTAACAATGCAATCACACTAATAATATATATAAATATATATATATATATATATATATCAATGAGACTCAAGTCCTCATCAATCCAATATACATTTTATGTCATTCAAGTATATAATATCATAAGTCATATCTTTAGTGTTACATATCACAATCAAGCCTAACATATATCAAGTATAGGCCACTCTGGGCACTTCATAACATAATAATGCCAAACAGGCACTTCATATCATAACTATGTCATTCAGGCACAGTATCATACCATTATGTCAAATACAAATAATGGAATGCTTCCCATTCCATCAATATATACATTACATACATTCACACATATACAACAAAATGAATAATCATGGGATAATCCTTATCCCCATCAATCATCGATCCACATATTCATGTAGCATAATAACATCAACTAATGCAACTTAAGGGGATATATATTATACCCATCCAACCAAACATTCACATGTTGTCTTAATTATCAATTCGTGTACAATAACGAGATATTCTTTATCCCTGTCACCTAGACATCCATACACATGAATAAATATCATAAAGACATGGGACACTTTCTATCCCCAGCAATCATATATTCAGATCATAAAGATACACCAATACTTGTAATCCAAGGGATACTCATTATCCCCCACATTCATGTATTCATAAAATCTAATAAATATCAACCTTTAGAAAAGTGCAGGATATCCACTATCTCCAATCATGCATACATGCCTGGATACAAAACATAGGATAATTACTAACCCCATTTATTCATACATTCAACTAAGAAAGAGCCTACTTACCTTAAGCAAGAATACTTGCACTATTCTTCCACTTCCATGATTCCTCAAGTTCCACAGCTTCTCATCCATACGCATATAACCCTACACAGTCAATGATTTAATTTGCACACATTTTCATATTAGTACATTTCATCATATCTTTATTGTGCAAAGTCTTGCTCCTAATCTCTATAATGATGTATTACAATTCATATTCAATACACTTAACATCAAAATAACTTCTTAGAAATGTATTATACCCAAATACTAATCCCCCTTTCATTAGAGTTTTAGGGTTACACTCAAACCCTTTTATACATGATTCATTTTTCATAAGGCATTTCCTCAAATATGTCATAGGTATTAATTAGATTACACAATTTCTACTAACTATTTCAAAGGGGTTTCCTTTCTAACAACACGTACCCATCATATGATTCATTGATCATCTAATTAATCATAAAAATAAGCTAATTAAGCCATTTGCTAAATTAATTAACTACTAAAACACTTTATACACAAAAGCCCTTTTTAACTTCTAATTAGGTCATCATCCCAAATCAGATTTCTCACTCTTAAACAAGCACCAAAAAATTATAATTACTGAATTAGTCCTTTCCCCCATGATTCCATACCCTTTTCCCCCTAAAAACCATTGTTTATGGCTAGCATGAAACCCTAGTAAGGAAAAAATCACAAATTTAATGGGGGAAAATGCACTGACCATCAAATTCAAGTGTAGTCGCCTTCGCACAATGTGAATCCAAGCTCAAAGCTCCTAGTACCATGAAGAATTGCAGAAAAACTATTTTTCTTCCATTTTCTGCCGTCCAAACAACTGACACCCAAGTTTAGATGCTTGCTTGAGTGATTCCCATATATATGACTTTAAAATGCATCATAAGTTTCCTCAATTTACTAAAATCATCTCATTTAATCACTCTCATACATGTTAAAGTTTATAGCAACTTTCTTCACCATTTCTCTTGCCTTTAATGCAATACATATATATTTGATTTAGCTCAAATGATTTTTTCTCAATTCACATCAATCATAATCCATGTTTAAAATTTTCTTCACCTCAAATTATCATTATAAGTAACTAAGAAAACTTTATCCCCATTTTCAACACCTCAGGTGTTACATATATATACATGCGTATTTTCATTTTTTTTGCACTCACCCTTCTTGGATTCCAGCTCCCTTGAATAATGTTTCTTCTTCGTCTTGTATTAATGAGTCATTTGTCTTTTGATGTTGCTTGAGTCTCTTCCTTCTTATCATCTTCTCTTGATGAGACTATATTGTCCATAGTTTCAAAGAAAGAATTTTTCTTTTTCTTGACAATATCTTTCTTTGATTTGTAGTTATTTGAAGAAAGCAATTTATTGTCATCTTCTAATTAAAAGACCTTCTTCTTCTTTCTCAAATGTACACTCTATTTTCTTTTTCTCACTTCCTTCTCATTTTCTCTATTCTTCTTATTGAGCCCTTTTTCTTCATATTCTTATCTCTTTCAGAGCTTCTCCTACTTTCATTGCTTCTATTTCTTTCAATTTCTTCTGCATTCTCTGAACTTTTATCTTTTGAATTATTTTCTTTATCCTCAATCTCTTATTTTCTAATTTCACCTTCTTCAATCTCCTTTTCTTCTTGAAATTTCTCCCCCCTTAGCTTTTGAGGATTCTTCTATGTATTCGACTTCTATGCTGTCTTCAATCTTCTCCTCTTGTTTTTCTTATTCTTTCTCTTTTCCTACACTTACAACAATCTCAATAGAGGGGTTAATTTCAGTTTGTTCCAAATCAATTTGCCCTTTATGAATTGCTTTAATCTTATCTCAAATCTCCATTACACTTTTACAAGCTAAGACAATTTTTTTAGTAGGGCAGAGAGCATGCGGTAAGGCATTCATGCCTTAACATTTATGGAATTTTCTCTCATTTCATCAGCATTGTTGCCAATGCAAACTAATCTCCTGATTTTAAAATCATTAGCCACAAAATTCTTTCCATCCTTTTCTTCCAATACATGCATTTGGTCCCATCAAAACATGGAAGTAGGGTGGTGGACTATCCTTCAATAATCATAGATGATGAAGATAATGGGTTAGCCATTTGGGATCTCTATAAATATTTGTGTAGCCCGCTTTGATACCACTTGTTGGTCTCTTTAGATAAGGCTTAACCCAAGAGGGGAGGGGTGAATTGGGTTTATAAAATTTCAATGTTTAAACCTTGATTAATAAATTCCCTCTTTTTAAGTAATTTAATGTAGAGTAAATAATAGAAAATGGAATGCAAGCAAATAAAGCAATCACAAGTAAGAGACATAACATATAGTGGTTCGGGACAACCTTTCTACTCCACTCCTCCAAGCACACACCCCTTATGTCTTGGGTTCCATGATCTCATATAATGGAATACAATTAGTACACCTAGCACTCTTTTAGATTCTAGCTCTAGGGTGCATAAATAATTTAGTAATTGATTGTAAGACACACTCTGACAATTAAATTACTCTTCTTGATTCCATTAAGACACACTCCAACAATCAAATTGATCTTCTTGATTCCATCTCAAAGGGGTGCATAAACACTTAATGCCAATGCACTCTTCTTAATTCCAGCTCAAGACGGTGTGAATACAACTTAGCAAGTTGATTGTGAGATACACTCCAATAATCAAATTGCTCTTCTTGATTCCAGCATAAGGGGGTGTAAAAACACTTAGTGCCTATTCACTTTTCTTGATTCCAGCTCAACCGGGCATGAATACAACTTAACAAGTTGATTGTGAGACAGACATCAACAATTAAACTTGCTCTTCTTAAGATTGGTCTCCAATACCAACTCAAGGCAATAAACAAATGATGTTAAGAAAGTAAAATGTTACACTTATGAAGAGTGTTTCTTGACTACGCAAGGGTAGATTTTGAAGAAGATCTGCAACATCTTTAAATGCCAAAAGAGTGCATCCCAGAAGGTTGTTGTTAGCCTTTTATGAAGAACTTGAAGACTTTAAATGCTCTTTGTTGCTTGTGAGTAAAATGAAGATTAGAGCTCTTCGTAACTTCTTTTTTCAATAATTTGAATCCTTCTTTTATAATCTAGACATAACTTTTAGCTATTAATGATTATTTCTGGCAATTTTTCAACCATTTTAGATTACTTTTTCTACACTCAATGTAATTTGCCTTTAAGCATTCTTCAAAACTTCTAAAGGTCGATTGCCTTGTCAGTACCACTGCCACATTAAATTTTATAGCTTTTGAAGCTCCCTTTTAGATCTTTTGAACTATGGCTTGGTTTGAACTTCATTCTGTGATCACTTTAGATCATCTAAAGTTAGTCTTTCAAGCTCCAGAACTTTTGAATCTTGTGTAGAATTTTATCAATGTTATCTTTATAACTTTTGAAGCTTCCTAATGTAGATTTTGCATCTTCTAAAGGTTTTCACTGAAGCCTTAAGACTCACCTCTATAACTTGGAGTGCTTTTTCTGAAACTTGCTTCCTTTGGAATTTCACATGCATTCTTTAAAGTCCCGAAGCTCTGAAGCTTCCTCTAAAATTTTTGGATGCAACTTCTGAAGTTCTGAAGCTTCTCCTCAACATAAATTATGAAGCTTTTGCATTCTTTGCACTAACTGCTGGAATTGAGATGCAACTTCTGAAGCTTTAAAGGCTCCCTCTGAAACTTTAGCATTCAAGTTCTAAAAATTCCTACATCCTCTGAAGTCTAAAATTCCTCTAAACTCGAAGTTCTAAATTCTTCTTTTTTTGGATCAAC
Source organism: Pouteria campechiana (assembly GCA_036873735.1). NCBI lineage: Eukaryota > Viridiplantae > Streptophyta > Magnoliopsida > Ericales > Sapotaceae > Pouteria > Pouteria campechiana. Next base: position 23,399 of record JAYJMB010018687.1, read on the forward strand.
CTTTGAAATGTATCATGCAACTTCTAAAGTGTCCACATCTTTTGTAAGTTTCTTCTAGAGGCTTAACCGCTTCTTCTGAAGCTGTCTCTAAACTTCGAAGCTTCTTTTGAATTTTGAAATATTGACAAACTTTCATTAGCTTAAATTCAAACCATTAAGTAAGTTTTGTAATTATCAAAACTAAATAAATCGACTTAACAAATGGAATTAGTCTCTTTCATCTTAGTAAAATGCTTTTGCTCCTCTTCAAATGTGGCCTTGAGATAAACGTTCTCGGCAACTGCTTGATCTCATAATTGCTTTAAGTTCAACATTAAAGATTCTTGTGCTCCCTCGCTAACTCATCTTTCACCTCCTATAATTGTGATGAGACCTAAGATAGGTTCCCTTGAGCCATAATTAAGTAGCGAACCAAGGAATTCACTCAATCAAAATAATACCACCTACTGACCACAACCCATACTAGGTTGACTATAAAGTCAGTCCAAACCTCCTCAAGGCTCTGCTCTAGTCCCATTGAGTAGGGAAACGATAGGCGAAGATGGGCGAGAGGTAAGAGGAGATGGAGTCACAACTGCCTTATTGGAACCAAAAGGCTCAATTCGCTGCTAGTTCAAAGAGCGATCAACCTTGCAAATGATAGGAGATGAGGAGGGCCACTTCAAAATACTATAAATCTGGGAGCAAGAGAGCAACATCCCTAAGAGCATGGAAACAAATACGAAGAAGATAAGTATTTAATTAAAAAAGTTAAAAATTTATCAATTCTAGTAATTTACATGCAAAAAATCCAAAGCATAGTTGCAAAAGAAGTAGAAAGATGAGAAGATGAGTGAGAGCTCCACCCAATTATAGCATGCTTCTTTCCACACTATCAAAAGCAATTGCCCTAATTTCTTCCTTAGATCTCATGAAAGTAAAAGAAGAAGAGGAAACAAAAGGAAGGGATCCCTTGGAATCCGAACCTATAATTGAAAGAGATTTTGGGCAACTTGAACCTGATAAAAATATGGCAAGTGGCCCAAGTAGGCCAAACCCAAAAAAAGACAATCAAAGCTAACTAGGATAAGAGGAAGCCAACTAAGAATAAAAAACTGGAATGGAACCAAAAATAGAGGATGTTTTATAAATGAAAGAAAGGACAACCATAGGCCTCACCTCTACTAATGTTGAAGGGGAAAAATAAAGGTTGCTCATGCTAGAAGACTCCCCCTCGAAACCAAATACGGAGCCTAAAAATAATGGGAAGAGGATGCTAAATACCTCCCAAAGATACATCGAGATCCTTCTCGGTACCTAAAACATCATCTATGGAAATAACATGAGAAGAAGAAGAGGACTATTCTGTTGCACCCAATCAAGTAGCAAAACTAGAAGAAGATGTATTAGAAGAGCGATAAAGTCCTATGAAACCCCTACTGGATGACACTTTCATTGGTTTTGCTATGGAATCTGCAAGTGGTCTCGAAAATTCCTTTAGTCCCAAAACCATCCCTAAAGTGGCTTTTGGATGAAGACTTTTTTCTGTGAAACTGGTGGGATGAGATGAATGAGAAGGCAAAGAAATAGTAGAAGGCAAAATTGGAGGGCAGATATGTAACAACTTATGGCCACATTATTGAAGTATTGTCCACTTTAGACCATCATAGTCCTCACGGCTTTGGCCCTTCGTGTTTGATGCCCATACAAACCCCACAAAAAAGATGCCTCAACAGGTTTCCACAAGGCCCACATATAAATTCTAGGACTTCCCCCTCACTCAGGCAATGTAGGATATCACACTTTCTACCACCTCTAAGGTTCCAGTGTCCTCATTGTACACATTTCCATTCCTGGACTTTGGGAGTTGACTCTAATACCATCCTATAATGTCTCACCTTCTGAGGCACTATGATCAATATTTTCCTATGATTTCACTATAATTTCCCCACTTCTATGGTGGGGGTGCTCTGATACCATTTGTAACAACCCGTGGCCACAATGCTATGGTCCATTGAGATGCTTGGTTGATGGAAGGTAATGAATTAAATGTTTATTTCTATGAGTGGGCTATTTATTATTGTAATATCATATGTGATAGGAGGTGCCTTAATAAAGCACGATTGCTTATGTTTGGCTCTGTCATCGAGCTACAATTGCTTGTGTCCAGCCCCAATTTGAGATGCTTTTTGACAAGGTACGATTGCTTCTATTCGGCCTTGGCTAGAGATCAAATGATTGACACCCTTGGGGGGACAACTGCTGGGGTGATGGCTACAGAGCGGCCTGGAGGGCCCAGATTGGAGGATGCCTTGATGATTGACTTGTATGATTGAAGGATGCCTTGATGGCTAACTTGTATGATTGGAGAATGCCTTGATGGCTAACTCGTATGATTGTAGGATGCCTTGATGATTGACTTGTATGATTGAAGGATGCCTTGATGGCTAACTTGTATGATTGGAGGATGCCTTGATGGCTAACTCCTATGATTGGAGGATGCCTTGTGGGCGAACTCATATGATTATGATGGAACTTGACTATGGACACATTGATGCACCTTGAAAGTGCAAAGGTCTGAGTATTAATATGCCTTAACAGTGCAGAGGCAAAGATTGGATATGATTGACATGAATGTGAAATGATGACAATTATGCTTGGGTTAAGTGTTAGTATGTATCGTAAGCATTATATTAGGGTTGCATTATTATTAGCATATACTATTGCCTTGTTATTGTCATACACTATTATGTAACATATATGGAATTACTATGCTTGGACTTAATGAAACTATATCTAATGAGCATACCTAGATAGTTTGGTATGACCTGACACCTGTATAGGTTGGAGGCTTAGATTTGCCTAGTGACCTGACACTCATATAGGGTGGAGGCCTGGATGGCCCGATAGTGGGACTCACCTACTTCTTGAGGTGTGAATGGAGAACCTATGATCCCTGTGGAGCAATAAGAACAGGGTTCCATAGAGGGCGGTGGTGAAGCTGTCGTGGACCTAGCAAGCTTTGTAGTCGGGGGTATAGGGAGGGACTGAAACATACTAATGAGGTTACGCATGGAGATGCATCATGAGAACATGGAGGTGTTGCATAGTTTTAAATTTTAACATAATACAAGATTGCATATATTGGGAGCACATGTGATTTTTATGAATTGTTTGCAAATGCCTTGATGGTAAGTCTTATTATGATAATTTTTTTATCGTAAGTATCTACTTGTGTATGACTTTGTGTTACGAAATTGATATATGTCTCATATTTGGGTGATTATAAAGTCATGTATACATATAGCAATAGTGTTTAGCTTTTATAGGCAAAATGTGTACCTGTGTTAAGTAAGATAAAAGAGTAATGTTGACATGATTGAAAGTACCCAAGATGGGGAATAACATAAATGCTATTGCTAGTCATAGTAAATCTTTTTAAATTATTATGGTATATGATCAGACAGCCACAACTTGCATAGTGTATCATGTAGATACGAATCTGCAATGTGTGAAATAAAGCTTAGACTTAATGCGTAGCATGGTCAATATATTTATGAATTGGGTGAATATTTAAAGAGAATTGGAGATCTCTTCGGTATGACTCTAGGATTTGAAGAATTGACAAGTGCCAAATAAACATAAAGTTTCAAGGATGAAACTTTTTATAAGGGGGGTAGTTTGTAACACTTAGAGGTGTTAATTTATGGATCATTGTTAAAAAGTTAGTGTTTGAGTTTCATGAAATTAGCAAATTAAAATTTTGAGTGTATGCATAAGCATTTGTGGAAATTGGGATGAAATGGTTTAAATGTATGTGATGTGACAAGAATTTAATGTGATTATGTCAATTAGTTGAGCAATAATTATATAATTTAAATTATAATTATTGAAACCAAATTTTAGGTTTTTTGATGATTGATTTATGAGAAAATTATGATTTTAATACATGAGAAAATGCATGAGATATTTGAAAAATTTTGTGACATGATGCATAATTTATGATGGAAATTAATATGCATATGTTTCAATAATTACATGATTTTATTTATAATTATGCAAGTGAATTATGGTGTGATCACCATTTATATGGAAAAATCATGTGAAAATGGGTGAAAATAATGAAATTAAATAAAGGATAAATAGAGAAAAACCATAAGAGCATAAGTGTATATTAAGAAAATGCTGAATTTGAAAAGGGGTCATTTGTGATCAATTTTTGATATAGATAATAGAATAATTTGAAAATATGGTCAACGTAAGAGTTTTAGATATTGAAATTATATTTCTAACTCATTAAAAATCATATGATTTTGATATCATATGCGAAAGTTATGATCAATGTACCAAAACTACTCCATATGGGTGAATAGTACCAAAATTACCAATTGGGCCACTTTATTTAAATTGTTAACATAGATGGCGGCTGCTTTGGAAAAAGTAGTTAACATAAAAGTTGTATCTCTTAAATTTATCTTTTTAATTCCTTAAAAATCATGTCATTTGTATATCATATGAGAGAGAGAGAGAGAGATATTCTCAAGTTAGTGGAGTTATCTCTAGAAGCAAGTTTTGGTGTTGTGGGTTAAGCAACGGGCCACAGTTTGGCCCGATTTATACCATGTCTGGCCCTATTTCTTTATTATTCTTCCTCCCTTCATTTTTTATCTGGTTCCTATGTCAACCCATGGAAAACCCATCCTTCTAACCCTAATTGTTTGATGATTTTAGCTAGAAATCTATTAGATTTACATAGAAAAAAATGAAATTATAAATTGTAATCCCTTTTTATGGATGTTTGGGCATGTTTCCATAGCTAGAAACCATGCTGGGCATGAAACATGGCTGATTTGGGAGAATTGAGGCTGAAAATGATGGAAGATTGGGTGCCATGTTTGAAAATCATGGTAAGTACATTCATTTCCAATTAAATTTCATTATTTGTTAAGCTAGGGTTTATACCCCATTTTGCAAATAGTAAAAATTGGAAAATTCCATGAAATTTCTATTGAAATTGATGGGGGAAATGGTTTAGTACTTGATTTGTGATGATTTGGCATAATTTGAACATGATAGAATTGGATTAATCATGATTTATGGCTGTAAACAATAATTCATGAATAGTAAACATAGAATCTTTGTATAAAATTTGATTATGCATGGTTTAATTGAGTTATAAGCGTGATTTGCATGTATTTAAAGTGATTTCAATGTTAATATTGCTATGGGTTCATTACATATTATTGGGAGCGAAACCCCCTAAACCATGTTTATTGAGAAACTTGCAATTGAATGATGTTTATAAAGTGTTGATGAAATGAGTAAATGAGAATCCTTATATAATTAATTAATTTGATTGTGGCATAAAGTTCATGATGAATAATGAATGAACATAGAATATTCAGATGCATCCTTAGGAAGGAAATCAAGTAAAGTATCCTTATGGCTAATGTTAAAGGTAGATATGCAATTAAGGAATGTGTAGGCATATAAATGAATGGATTACGGTGTTTCAACATGGTATTTTATTATGTTGATAAGAAATCATCATGTGGGTGTATATGTAAATGATATATGAGATTCATGTGTTATGTATAGGACCAATTGAGCATGGATTTGGGAAGCTAAGCCTGAGAATCTAAGGATTGTAAGTGGACTCATTATGAGGTAAGTAGGTTGTCCTTATTTGACTGTGTAACTAGATGGGGATAGTAGCTATCCCATAGCATGTTATTATGATATGTGCTTATATGAAGGTATGAGATGCAGGGATTGTGAATATCCCTAGACCTGTAATGATGAATGTTTATCTCATGTTATGGATGAGGAGTTTTAGGGATAAAATGTATCCCATGAATTTCTGATGTATTGATATGTACGGATGCATATGTGGAATGTATGAGATTGTAAATATCCCAGAATGTGCTATATGGCATAAAAATAGGCATGTGAATTAGGATCGTGAGGATCCGATGTGAATTGTAATGTATATGTGAATGTGTATATATGTATATATAAGATTGAGGGATAAGAAGTATCCCTATGTTATTTACTTTATATGATAACATGAATGTGGAGAGGTAGAGATTACCCTATGTTTTATACTAGACCTTGTTATTCTTGTATAGGGATGTAAACATGAAGGGATCATAGGTATCCCATGGATGTAAATTTGATTATGTATTCGTTGCTATGCAATGAAAATGTGATATATCATGTTGAAATTTTGAGTTAAATATGATGTTGTTATGCCTAGATGACATAGATATGCTGTGTAGATTATGAACATGTAATTATTTTTGGATTAGCTTTTGGGATGCCTTATGGCTCCCTATTTACATCTATGGGTTGGAATATGTAATTTTGGATGAATTATTAATTATATGTATTCTACTTACTAAGTTCGCTTAGACTCACCTTATCTTTAATTATTTAGTTGGCAAGTCAGGCAAAGAACCCCAACTATGGGTTAGGATTGAAAGGCAAGATCTGAAGATATTTTTCTTGTGGTATAATGATTTGTAAAAGTAATTTGGTTGTTTTGATGTATATTTCCATTGCCATGATGTATGTAGATATATGGGCATGTCATAATGGTGAATGCTTGTAATAATATAAGTGTGTGTAGTATATTGGATTATTATGTCATTGCCATCATAATGCGGTTGCGGCTCTGAGTAGCCGGTGGGTAAGTAATGAGGCCTACTATTACTTGTATTTGTGATTTATAAATGATTCAAGGTATGATATGGTATGGAGTATGATTGTACAGGTTCAGATTGCCCCATATTTAGGGGAGACTCTGTCTGATTTTTTGTAGAAATTATGCAAATTAGAAAATGGTATCAAAGCACCCCACCATAGAAGTGGGGAAATTCTAGTGAAATCATAAGGAAATATTGACCATAGTGCCTCAGAAGGCTGGGCATTATAGGATAGATGACCACTTCCGTGTTATGGTCTTAATACTTCTGAGCTTGTTAGAAGGCCTCGTGAAAGCGGAAGGTTAGTGGGTAGTACTGGAAGAAACCCTAGAGTCAAAAGGCTTAACCTGATAGGAACATGAGGAAATTAGTCCTCCCCTAAAGGGAAAATAATAAGAGCTTTCTTCTTTATTATGGAAGCTCACTCTGGAAATTGAACAAAAAAGGAAGGCAAAGGATTCAGAGTAGGAACCCACAACTGTCAATGCTCCACTTTGCAAATCACTTTTTGATTACTCATATTTTGATGATTAACAAATCCACAATGAAATATATATGTAAAATATCAAGGCTCGCAAATTATCAAAAGTGAAGAAAATAGAGTGCAAGATCACAATCGATAAGCATAGTCTCCCACAAATACCTCCTGCCTCCTAGTGAATAGAGGATACCACTTGCGGTGTCCCAACAAGGAGTGTAGTCCTTGGATAACTGCAGCCAATACTGCAACCACTTGTGAGTAGCGCCTACTGTTGGTCCCATGTAAATGATAGCTTAAGATGGGAGGGGTAAATTGAGCATATAAAAATTATGGCCAAATAAAACTTAATGAGCTAAGGAAAAGTAGTGATACAGTACATATGTAATTTTCATATCTATTTGTTTGATCATCATGACTGCTTTACTTCCAAATTTAATTTCTCTTAGTCATTCTTATATCAGACAAGTTATTATGTGTGTGTGATGATATGAGTGATAATTTTATGCCTAATGAGGTAATGAAGAATAAAAACAAATATAAAAACACACACACAAATAACATAATTTTTATAGTGGTTCGAGAATCTCGTCCTTACATCCACTCTTCTAAGAGCATAAACTCATTGTGCCTTGGGTTCCACTATATCCCATATAATCGAAGTACACTAGTGCTCCTAGCACTCTTCTAGATTCTAGCTCTAGAGAGCATAGACAGTGTTCCCAACACTCTTTTGGATTTCAGCTCTAGGGGGCATAAACATAGTATTCCTAACACTCTTCTAGTTTCACAAGCTCACTAGGAAACTCATTGGTTTCTAAGATCACCAGCAAACTTATTAATCTTCTAGAGCTCACCAACAACTCATTGCAAGATGGTTTTCTTGAGCTCACCATCAACTCACATAGCTGATTGACAGCACCCTTTTTGCACATTACAATAGCCCTTTTCTTAAGCTGATTTGTATATATTTTGAGCACATATAAAATAATATCTCATTGAAGCTCATTAGATATCAATACTCCAGATGTAAGATTAAGATAGAGCTTTTAGGCTCATTGTTTATCAGCGTAATGGAGATTGATTTTCTAGGAGGAAGCATAGTCTGATTGAGAAGATGTTACTCATTTAGGCTTTGTTCTTGTTTTTCTCTCAACTTCCTCAACCTTCTTTGTTGACACTACACTACCTTTATATTACATCAAAAATTTCTGCCTGTTGGAGGTAGTTGGCTTTCTTTTGAATTTTGAAGACTATTTTGATTTCTCCCATTAAAAAGTTGTCTTCTTGAGAATCTCATTTTGTAGTTGAAAAGCCTGCAGTGTCATTCTTGAAGAAGATACTTTTCCAGTTTTAGCAAATACCGGCTAAAGACTTTTCTTCTTGACTAACTCTTTTACTATTTTGTAAGGACACCCATTAAGCATGAAGGGATACCACCTCTGAATATTGCAACCTTTATTAGAGTGTAGACTGCTTTCCTTTGAATTTCTTTTCATCTTTAGCTAAGCTTGATTTGTCCAATATGCTTTAATAAAATTTGCTTCGAATGAGATTTTGACTGGAGAGTGCAGTTAGCGATGTCTAGTACAAGTGGCTTCTATTCTTCATGATATGTCATATTTTGTCTGAGGACATTATTTGTTCATGTCTTGCATTTATCTTTTGTAAGTAATAGATAAAGTGGCTCTGAGTAGATCCATAATAGACAACTTCATCTTTGCAACTTTGTCAGAGATTGTTGTAACATTTTTTTTCATCTTCTAGTTTGTCTATTGTAAGTAACAGATGAATTATAGAGGCGCAGACAAAGTTCTTCTTCTTTATTGCTCTATAGACAACGTTCTCTTAGTAGATAAAGTTTCTTTCACTAGACGAAGTATTCTTTTTATCAGCCAAAGTTTCTTTATCTATTGTAAGTATCAGATGATCCTTGTGGCCTGGACCAAGGTTATTCACAGCAAACGAAGTGACTTTCACTAGATGAAGTCTTTTTTTTATCAGCTGAAGTGGCTTTGTCTATTGTAAGTAGTAAACGATTCTTCTTGGAAGACAAGGCTCCTTCCCTGATAGACAAAATGACTTTGTCTATTATTTGTCTATTGAAATCAGTAAACAAAATTATAGGTTCCCTAATAGACGAAATGACTTTGTCTATTATTTGTCTATTGAAATTAGTAGATGAAATTGCAAGCAGCAGACAAGGTCTTCCAAATAGTTCATCTATTGGTTTGCCTTGGCATGCAGACGAATCCTCTTTTTAATCGCTCATATGATGGGTTGTCTATTAGAAGTAATAGGTGACTCATTGAAGCATAGGCGACTTATTTCTTCAGTGGTTGTCTAATGGTTTGAAAATGGCAGACAACCCTTGCAGATGAAGATGGCAAATAAGGTTATTCTTTTATAGCTATTGGGCTGCTCCTACTTTGTCTTCTATATTTTCTGCAGAGATTGCAGACAGGTTCCTTGGCCCATTTAGTTTTCAAATGAGCTTTATATGAGAGACAAATGCTTGAGTAGGCTTCTTTGTTTCTTTGATTTTAGCTCCGTTTCACCTCTTGCTTCTGCAAACCGAATTCGTCTATTTGTTATGAACAAATGTTAATTATAAGTAGTTTTTCTGACTTGTCTATGGAACAATTCATCTAAATCTTCCTGAGGCAAATGATGTCTAACACTAACTCTATCTATAAATGATTTGCTCGATCACCCATTGAGGCTTGAACTTCATAATTACAGATATACTTGATGGCTTCTTTTCAAAGTTTCAGTGTCATTCTTTCTAAGCATTCTTGTCTTCTTTTCTGTCAGTGGATTGTGGTTGCTGATGCATTCGCTATGTGCTTTGTCCACTCCATTTGAGTTGTTTCCCTGTATTCTCATATCTATTTCTGCAATGCTTAGGAACACAGCTATTAGTACCACACATGTTCACTCATATGTTGTCGCTCATAATCAAAACTTGGTTGTCTACCATATGAACTATTTTATTCAACATTCTTCCCCTTTTTGATGATGACAAAACATTTGAGTAAAATACCTTTTGAGAGAGTAAAAATATTCATTAGTGTAAATGCACATGAATTTTACACATGGATAAATGTATTATGGCTCCCCCTGGCTTAGTGCACAGTTGCTGGTTTAACTTCTCCTAGCATAGCTTAGTGTGCTATTTTTAAGTTTTAGCTTATGTGGTTCAGCTCTACCTGAGTAGGTACCATAATTAATCTTTACTCTATATCATTCTATTCACTCATTGCATTATATCTCTACCCCTTTTTGCCATAATCAAAAAGAGAAATTCTAGAAGAGAAATGGAGATTCAGCATAGTAATGATGATAACAAACGAGAGTTTGTCCAAAAATAATTTCATTTATGTGAAATATATACAATGTATGACAAAAGCATCAGTGACTCCAAATCATAGTTTATAAAAAAAACTTCATTTTTCTGATAGAAGTTTCACATTAAGAGCTTTTGGGACACAAAGGACAATTTGAATTCACCTAATGTAGTTAGGATCCATTAGTATTGGATGAGGAAGAGGTAGTCCTTCATCTTATGCTTCCTTGTTGGCAGCTGTCCATCTTTAAAAAATGGTCAAAGTCCGCATGAGAGGATCTGGAGCAATTTCATGATGATCAATGAGTTCAATGTCAGCTCAATAGTTATCATCTAATAGCTCTGGATAGGAAAGAGGCTTGCCATGATTAATTGTTGCAGTGTTGGTATCTGTTTGATAGTCGAAAGTGACATATTTCATGGAGATTGTGCTTGGAGGAATAGATGTAGATTCAGCTCCTTGAGTATTGCTTGTTGAGGGCCTAGAGACCGAAGCTTTGATCCTTGCAAAAGGTTGAGCATCGAAAGAGGGCTGATGGGTGGTTGAAGGAAATGGTTCAACGATAGAGAGAGCAAGTGTTGTGGAAGGAGATGGTTCAACAAGAGGAGGTGTTGTAGAGGGAGATGATTCAGAAGAAGTGTGAATTATAGAAGAAGAGGGTTCAACAGAAGAAGCAGCATTTGGTAATTGTTGGGAGAATTCATTTAGGATTTTATCAATGATTTTATCTCTATCTGGAAGAGGTTTAGGTTTGAAAGTTTTGGATGGACCCTTCTTTATTATAATGCTATCAAGATAATATTGGTCTTCAAAGATTGGAAACAAAAGATTAGATAGAGTGAAGGATTTATTTTGTGATTGAAGAGTGAAAGCAACTATTTGGTTTATTAATTGTCTATGTTCAATCTCTTCGAGGGTCATTTTTAATTTTCTATTCTTAGGGATTGAAGAATTTTATTTTGGGAGTTTGGGGCGCTAGAAATGATATGATTTAGATGAGGATGACATGACTTCTGGTGGAGTAGGTTGACTGATGTTTGAAGGTGATTGAGGGATGATTGGAGATGGATGGGAGGATTTTGTAATTTGAATAAGTTTGAATGAGGTGGATTGATTGATGTCCTGTAGAGGTGAAGAGGGATTTTCTTGGGATGAATTTTCTTGGAGATGGATTTTAAAGATTTAAAGATTTTACTTATTAGAATTGCTAACTTAGATATAGAAGACACAGAGTTAGACCTAGTAAATTCTAGTAGAGGATCTATGTGATGAGTCAAAGATGGAGATTTGTGAGGTGTGTAATGTGGCAAAAATGGAGCAGGGGAGAAGTGACTTGATTGGTGAGATGAGGTAGGAGAAGAGTGAATTGACTAAAGAGATGGAGAGGTTGAGTGAATGTCTCTAGCTGGTGAGACAGGAGCTAGCTTCTTTTGACTTTTAATGGATTCCATTAAAGAAAATAGGGTATCCACATTTTTGTCCAATGAATCCATTTTGAGAGTCATAGATGCAACAAACAGTTCAATATTTTGAAGCCTATTTTCAAGTTTTTGTGGAATGTGTTGGGTAGGTGGAGATGAATGAACAGGTCTAGAAGGAGATGGAGTTGAACTATAATGTGGAGACTCATGATCTTGTTGAATGTGTGGACTACTGGAGGTGAGTGAATAGGTCTGAAGGGAGATGAAATTGGACTGTGGTGTGGAGATGGTTTTGCTGTAGTTGCTACTTCTCTTTCTAGTGTTGTTGTCTCTTCCATTGCAGCTGTTAAAGGGGTTTCCTCTCTTTCTTCCCTGACAGATTCTATCCTTTCTTCTTCTTCTTCCTCTTCTTCTTCTCTCACCCTTTATGCTTTGTCTGTTTGCTCATGTTCTTCACTTCTTGCTTCTGCCTCCTCTTCCTCCTCTTCTTCTTCTCTAATCCTTTCTGGTTGTCTTGCCCTTCTTGCTTTCTCAATGACTGTATCACTTGATGGTATGGTTATTCTTATCCTCTTAAGTGTTACTTCATCAACCATGTCTGAGAATTTCAATACCTCTGGAACTTCATATGATAAGTCCACCTCTGCCTTTCTCAATATTTGAGTCATTGCCATTTCATAAGGCAAAGGAAGTCTTGGTGATGATTTGACTTGAAAGAGATGGTCAAACATTAGTTTGGCAAGATCCAACCTCTTCTTATAATTCAATGCCCAAAGAATCTTTGCATCTTTCTTTGAAACATTATCCCTACTTCCAAGCTTAGGATGAATGTTATTATTTAGGATAAGGTGAGCAAGCCTTAGGTCTACATCCAGATCCTTGGGATTTAGATTTTTTACATTCTCTCTAATAGGTGTTCCTATTAGTTGTGAGAACAATTCTTTTTTGGTTGTTGGCCACTGAAATGTCTGTCTTTCAACCAAGGGAATATTAAGACATTCTCTATTATTTTTAGGGGATAGATCTATCTTCTTATTTCTAATCCATGATTTCTTGAGCTTAGGGTTATAATTGCTAAGAAGTATTTTCACCATTCTAGAATAGCTCTCGTCTCTACGACTCATATGATGTTTCCAACCTTGAAAGCTAATCCAATCACATACTTCCAGCTTCATTTTCTCAAAAGTTCTGAAATCAATAGCTCTACCCTTCACTACTTTTCCATTGAAAAATTTATTCATGTAATCTTGGTAACTTTGTTCATCATTTTGGAAAGTTACCTCTAGAAACTTGTTTCTTCATACTTTGCTTCTTCCTGATGCATGCAGTTCCTCTGACTCCTTTTTGCTTCTTTTTCTTTTGGATGTGAATGCTGGAGTCGTCTTTGTAGCTCTTGTGTCTGCCATTTTCGTCAACTAAGGTTTTAGGGTTTTGAAGTGGAAGAGCTTGGGGGATTTTGGCACTAAGATGAGTAAAGGAATATGGCGCCAAGAAGGTGATGAGTGGAAAGGAAAATAGTGGGAATTTGAATCACCTTTTTCTGAGGGAGGACTCTGCTGCTTACAATGAAAGAGATAACTGCATCTGATATGAGGTTAAATAGGAGATTTATTGAGTACTTCCTCAAGAGCTTTAGACAAATTGAGTGGCTTCAGACAATCCTACAGACAAAGTGATGACTTCGTCTACTGGCAGATATGAGATGATGGGGTTTCTCAATTTGTTTTGATCTGAGATAAGCATGATTATTTGAGGAGATAATATTGGTTTACTTATGATTAGGATTCTTTAATTTTCAAAGCTTTGAGTGATTAATCTCTTTATATGCATAGGCAAATCAATGAAGCATTTACAAACAATTCTAAATGATATACTTTCAATTTTATAGGTAGCTTACTATGTATGGCACTTAAGATGATATGCTATCAATCAAGTAAAATTCAAAGCAAATATAAATTTTTTGAAGATTTGAAAATTTACATCAGAAAATTACCTCATTTTCTTAAACCAATAAGATACTAAAAATTACTTACTTGATTGTCTTCAGCTCCTCTAGATTCTCCTTAAATGCTTCATTTGACTTCTCTTGTCTCTGCACCTTCTGTATAGAGTCAAATTGCTTGGATCCTCTAGACTTTGTTAGCTTTGTTATAAATAATTTCTTATTCATTTTTAACAAGGATACATATGGATATTTTATCAAGTTTAGTGGGAGATACAAATTTCAAATTTTTAGAGTCTATACAGAATAATAATGCGCAAAAGTTTGCAACTGACTTGTCCCTAATACAATATATATGTAATTTCTATATTTATTTATTTGATCATCATGACTATTTTACTTCCAAATTCAACTTCTCTTAGTCATTCTTATATCAGACGAGTTATCATGTGTGTGATGATATGAGTGATAATATTATGCCTAATGAGGTAATGAAGAATAAAAACAAATACACAAGCATACACACAAATAACACAGTTTTTATAGTGGTTTGGGAATCCCGTCTCTACATTCACTCTTCTAAGAGCACAAACTCATTGTGCCTTGGGTTCTACTATATCTCATATAATGAAAGTATACTAGTGCTCCTAGCACTCTTCTAGATTCTAGCTCTAGGGGAGTAGACAGTGTTCCCAACACTCTTCTGGATTCCAACTCCAGGGAGCATAAACATAGTATTCTCAACACTCTTCTGGTTTCACGAACTCACCAAGAAACTTACTAGTTTCTAAGATCACCAGCAAACTTGTTGGTTTTCCAGAGCTCACCAACAATTCATTACAATATGGTTTTCTTGAGCTCACCACTAACTCACATAGCTGATTGACTACTCTTTTTACACATTATAACGTCTCTTTTCTTAGGCTGATTTGTATATATTTTGAGCGCATATAAAATGATATCTCATTGACGCTCATTAAATATCAATACTCTAGATGTATGATTAAGATAGAACTTTTAGGCTCATTGTCTATCAGCACAACAGAAATTGATTATCTGGGAGGAAGCATATTTTGATTGAGAGAGATGTTACTTGTTTAGGCTCTGTTCTTATTTTTCTTTTAGCTTCCTCAACCTTCTTCGTTGATACTTCACTGCATTTATACTACTTCAGAAATTTCTGCCCATTGGAGGTAGTTGGCTTTCTTTTGAATGCTGAAGATTGTTCTGATTTCTCTTGTTGAAAAGTTATCTTCTTGAGAAACTCATTTTGTAGTTGGAAAGCCTACAGTACCATTCCTAAAGAAGATGCTTTTTCAGTTTTAGCAAATACTGGATAAAGACTTTTTTGCTTAACTAACTCTTTCACTATTTTGTAAAAACGCCCATTAAGCCTGAAGGGATACCACCTGTGAACATTGTAACCTTTATTAGAGTGTAGACTGCTTTCCTTTGAATTTCTTTTCATCTTTATCTAAGCTTGATTTGTCCGATATGCTTTAATAAAATCTGCTTCAAATGAGATTTTGATTGGAGAGTGCAGTTAGCGATGTCTGGTACAAGTGGCTTCTATTCTTCATGATATGTCATATTTTATTTGAGGATATTTTTTGTTCATGTCTTGAATTTGTCTTTTGTAAGTAGCATATGATCCTTATGGTCCGGAAAAAGCTTTTTCACAGCAGACGAAGTGACTTTTACTAGATGGAGTCTTCTTTTTATCAGCCAAAGTAGCTTTGTCTATTGTAAGTAACAAATGATTCTTCTTGGAAGACAAGGCTCCTTCCTTGATAGATAAAATGACTTTGTTTATTTTTCTGTTGAAATTAGCAGACAAGTTGTAGGTCACAGATAAAGTCTTCCAAATAGTTCATCTGTTGGTTTCTCTTTCGTAAATGATAGATGAAGTTGTGGCATGCAAACGAATCCTCTTTTTAGTAGGTCATATGATGGGTTGTCTATTAGAAGTAACAGGTGACTCATTGAGGCATAAATGACTTGTTTCTTCAGTGGTTGTCTGATGGTTTGCAAATGACAGACAACCCTTACAGATGAAGATGACAGATAAGGTTGTTCTTTTGTAGCTATTATGCCACTTCTACTTCATCTTTTATATTTTCTGCAGAGATTGCAGACAAGTTCCTTGGCCTCTTCAGTTTTTAGATGAGCTTTATATTAGAGACAAATGCTTGAGTAGGCTTCTTTATTTGTCTAATTTTAGCTTCGTTTCATCTCTTGCTTTTGCAAACTGAATTCATTTATTTGTTGTGGACAAGTGTTGATTATAAGTAGTCTTTCTGACTTGTCCATGGAATGATTTGTCTGAATCTTCTTAAGGTTAATACTATCTAATACTAATTCTATCTATAGATGATTTTCTTGATCACTCATTGAGGCTTGAACTTCATAGCTACAGATATACTTAGTGGCTTCTTTTCAAAGTTTCAGTGTCATTCTTTCTGAGCATTCTTGTCTTCTTTTTTTTTAGTGAATTGTGCTTGTTAATGCATTCACTGTGTGGGCTGTCCACTCCATTTGAGTTATTTTCTTGTATTCTCATATTTGTTTCTGCAATGCTTGGGAACACAATTGTTAGTACCACATATGTTTACTCATATGTTGTTGTTCATCAAAAGTTGGTTGTTTGTCATATGCACTATTTGATTCAACACCTACAACCTCGTAGCTCAAATTCGAAGCTGCTACCTAGTACCGCCTGCCACTAGAATGGAGTACCGCCTAGCAAACCCATGTTGCATGTGCATATCGCCTAGAGTGCAACCAACATTGTAGCCGCTTGCAATAACACCTATGAATGGACAACAACATAGGTTTTGGAGAATTTCAAGGTTCCAACTGCAGCTGATATTTTATACCGCTTGCCAAGTTCAACGGTCGAAAAAATTGAACATTGCAAAACATTTAATGCAACTCAATCAATTCCAATAGTCACCTATTTAAAGATAAATTTTGGGACATTCTAAGTGATGATTCAGAGTTGAAGAAGCTTTAATCTTCTAAATATTTTTGCAACCTAAGGCCAAGGCACAAAACTTTCTTGATCTTCATCCAAGAGTTTCAACCTTAATTATTCTTCATTCAAGGTCATTGTCATTAACACGAGGGGAGATCCTCTGCATTAAAATGAGCTACTCATGGATCGTAATGGCTTCCCTTGCACTTACATTGATACCCTATTTAAAAGTATAATTTCTTATTTCTTAATTCATTTGTGTATTCCTTGAGTTAGTAAAGGTGACCAATTTTAAGAAGAACAAGTGTGATTGTTAGAGTGTATTTTATGATCAACTGGTTATATTGTATTACGGCCCCTATAGCTGGAATCTAGAAGAGTGCAAGAGACACTAGCTTATGTCCCCTTAAGTTGGAATCAAGAAGAGTGTAAGAACCACTAGTTTTTATGCCCCATTGAGTTGGAATCAAGAAAAGTGCAAGAAGCACTAGTTTTTATGCCCCTTTGAGTTGGAATCTAGAAGAGTTCATAAAAGTAATTTTTATTTTCTATATTGATATAGTGAAACCCAAGACATAAGGGGTGTACTCTTAGAAAAGTGGAGTAGAGAGGTTGTCCCGAACCACTATACATTATGCCTGTTATCTGTGGTAAAATTATTTGCTTACTCTTTACTTTCTATAACTCATTCTATAGCAATTTACTCAAATAGTGGGAATTTAATCAATAAGGGTTTTAGTAAGAAAATTTTTATAAACCCAATTCACCCCTCCCCTCTTGGATTAAGTCATGCCATAGGGACCAACAATAACTAGGGAAGTCACATGAAAAATCGGCCTCTATACAAGCATTCTCAAAAGATAAAACATTTAATTAAAGTTTTCTTATTAACATTAGACTATACGTAAGAACACCTAAACTACACTATTTTAAGAGAGATAACACTATTGTTGGACGAGCTGCATTTGTAGCTCATTGATTTGGAAATAGCCATTAACCATGGGGCTCAACTAACCCACACCCAATGAGTTTTTTAGTCATTATCTCTATAGAAAACAAGGGCAAAAAATTATCACAAGGGAGCATGAGGAGTAAGATAAAAGTAGTCAGCAAAGTTTGGACTCTTACTGAGGGAAAAAAAATCGATAACCACATACCAATGGTGAAAATAGGCACATGATCAAGATTATGCACCTAGTGACGGACTAATATAATATATCACTAACTATTGGGAATAAGTTGTTTAGGGAACAGATTACACCCCCTGAGGAGTTGAGTGATAAAGTTCAAATGAAAAAGATGAAAACTCGCCTGGAGAGAGTTTAGAGATACAAAAAGGAAATCATCTAACAGGTGATGAGGGGAAGCAAAAAGGGAAGGCAAGACCTAAGACATACCTCCGAGCAATGTAGAGCTCTTCCTTAGTGATAGTAGAGACACGAGTATTGGATTTGTCAACAACCATTGTCGAACTTGAAGAAGAAACCTCGGGAAGAGAGTTTAAGAAAAGAGCACAAGTTGTGGAATCAAAAAATGAGGAAATTACATAACATCGCCTTATATAAAGATCCCACATGAAAACCACCTCTATTTTTGAAAAAGGTGGGATTCTAAAATGGAAAATCAAAAACTATGTCATCTTATCTCATTGAAACCTCATACATGTGGGTGAATGCCTTTTAGAGAATGTGCTTCCTGTACAAAGACATCGTATCATTACCAAAAGCTGACAACATAATTTTTTGTTTTTGAAATTCAAAAAAAGTAGTTTGATGAAAGCTTACAAAGAGTAGGAAAGTTACTTTTGGAAGCAAAAAAAGTAAAAAGAAAGTGGAAGCATAGTATTATTTTCTATGAAAAAGCATTAGACTGTTGGGAAAGTTAGAGAAATAGCAGAAGTGCCAATTATTCGAAAGTGTTGATACATGGTGGAAGTGTCTAGTGACTGGGCATGTTAAGCAATATGAAATCATAACTAAATAGAGGCATTAACTAGTCGAAAGTGTCAGAAACATTCAAAAGAATCATTCAAACAAAAACATTCGGAAGCATCATTCAAACAAGAAGTGTTGGACAAATACATTAAAGATAGTGAAAATAGAAATAGTGCTTGAGTAAATAAATACATTATAAAGGTAATAATTGTGTAAGAAATAAGAAGATAATTCATTGATTTCATTACGATCAAGGAGTAAATTGAACCAGACCTCAACCTCAATAGAAAAAACTAAAAGCCCTTATCATCAATGACAAAGGCAAAAAAAGAAAAGTATACAACTATACAATTTCATTAGGTCAGGGCATCTATGATTCCCCTGAGCTCAGTAATTTAGCATCGAGCATCCATTAAATCTTCCTTAGGGCCTTCAACCAATTTATAGCCCCCATGTTCCCAATGGCATGTTTAGTAAGGTGTTGATCGACCATCAAAAGTGATGCATAGTCGAACTTGTGTTGAGCTTTGAGGAACTTGATCTCTTGAAGCAATCTACCAATCTCTTCATTGGAGGCTAGGTGATTCCCTGAATTGAAGCTTTATAGGTTCATCTTGGAATAATCCTTAGATTTTTGCAAATGGCAATAAGCAATAGCTTATATAGACCATGTCGAACAAGTTTCTATGCATTGGAAAAACTTTCATGAGTGGGGAATTTGATAAGGGCTAAAAATAGCCTACATTGATATCGGTACATGGATTTACATTAATGTTGATATGAAAACTTGCATTTTATGAGTACAAAAAATTAAACCTAATGAAACTAGGCACAGAAGACCAAGCAAACTAGAAAGATAGATTTTACTATGTCTTTTTGAGGGGGACCAGTGTTAGGGAACTATAACACAAGATAAGCTCTATGACTAGTAGATTATGTCAAGTCTAAACCCTCTACTAAGCTTGATTTTGATGATGAATGTAATTAAATAACTAAGTTTTGATGATGAACAAACAAATGAGTGAAGAATTAGGGTACTAACAAATTACTTTCCAAGTGATACGGTGTTTACATATCAAAATGGATTAAGAAGAATAACTGCAAGTAATAAACAACATTAATTGTAAACTTATCACATTAATCCTTCAAAAGAAGATAAATTAAAAACAATGCTCAAGTAAAAATCACTCAGAAGTAATTCAGAAATATTTAGAAGTACTTAGGAGACAAGCCGTGATGCTTAGAAGTTCAAAAGTATTCGGAACTTCTTCAGAAACAAGTCAGAGCCTTTTTCAGGGATAAAACACAATCATCAAAATTAACTCGAAAGAATTCTCACACTTTAGAGGTAGTTCAAAAGCATTCCTTAGTCTCCAAAAACACATCAGAAGTAAAATGCTCTACTTTAAAGAAAATTTTTGTACTTAGAAGTTCATCAGAAGAACTTCAAAAATATTCCAAGGCTCAGAGTGTTGGTCCTATGCTAAATGGTAGCTCAAGAGAGGGAAGGGATGAGTTGAGTTTTCAAAAGTTTTTGCCAATAACTTAAGAGATGTGATTAAAATAAAAGGAAGAAAATTTCATAGCACATATGCACAAGATTTTATAGTGGTTAGGCCCTTGATAGCTTCCTACTTTATTTCTCTGAGTCAATCTCCTCTACTGATCTCAGGTTCTACTAATACTTGTTGGTTTCCAAGCTTACTAACAACTTAATGTACGTTGGTTTCCAAAGCTTACCAACTAACTTATAAAACTTTTACAAACTGTTAGTTTTTAGAGCCCACCAACTAACTCACTAGTTTTCTAAGCTCACTAGAAACTTTTATGGACTATTGGTTTTCAAAGATCACCAACTAACTCACTAGTTTTCCAAATGAAAATGTATAGATTAGTGTCTCTTACTTAGGGAGATTTGTATGAAAATTAAAAGCTTAAGTAAATGAACAAAATATGCAATAAAATTAGATTTATCAAACTCCTTTGAAGATGACGCGGATCTGGCTTTGAATGCTTTGACAGTGTTGAAGCAGTTGGAGTTGAACAATAAAATATCTTGGATGCTCTTTTTAAATACTTGAGTCAGAAGATTTTTTGTGTTTCTCGATTGTTTTGTGCATTGCTTTAATCATCCTTTTATAAGCTTTGAGAGAAATTTTAGCTGTTGCAACCTTTAGCACTTTTTTCAAATGTTTGGTAGAGTTGGTATGACATTTTAAATTTTATTTGGCTTCAGAACTTCTGAAATAAATCTTAAGAAATTCTGATGTTGACTTTTGTAAGTTACCGTTCAATCCACCACTTGTCAGAGTTTCAAAATCAGTTCTTCAGAACTTCTAAGATAAGTCATAATTTTGTATTTTTCTCGGCTGCATATCTCAGTTTCTCTTAAGGTTGATTTTGGTTTCTAATGTTATCGATGGTCATATTTTGGACTTCTGAAGTATTTTTGAAGCTTAAATTTTGCTTTTGATATATTTCTTAAGTCTTGTCTTTTTGAAAATGCCTTTAAAGAGCTTTTGAGGATCTTCTGAGTATAATGTTAACATTTTGAATTCCTTCCGACAAGATTCTGTGTGTAGATATTTCTTCTGAGTTAATTCTAAGGGTTGAATTCAGCATCTGATGTTCTTATTTTTTTGAAGTTACTTATGAAACCCTTTTGTATTGTTTTTAAAAATCTTCTGATAAAGTTTTGAGTTCAGAAACTTCTTTTGGACTAATTCTATATTATTATTATCAGTCTTTAGAAACATCTTTCTGAAGTTCTTTTGAAGAACTTCTGAATGTAGAGAATTCCTTTGAAGTAGAATGTTTAACTTGTGAAGTATTTCTGCAATCTGGGAATACTTTTGCAAGACCTCTGAAGTGTGATATTGCTTTGGAGTTAGTTCCGAGGATTACATCTTGACTCTAAAGAGGTTCTAAGTTATCTCTGAAGAGGTTCTGAAGTACATCTGATTACTTCTGAACTCTTCTAAGCTTAACATCTTACCTCTAAAGAGATTCTGACATGCTTCTGAAGCAGTTCTTGAATACTTCTAAACTTCTGAGCTTCATGTCGTGTCTTTGAAAAGATTCTTACATGCTTCTGAAAGACTTCTGACTGATTTTTATTTGAGCATTCTTTTTAGATTATCTTCTTTTGAAGAATTAATGTAATAAGCTTATAATTAATTTTGTTTATTACTGTCCTTAATCTGTTTTGATATATAAATGCTACATTATTTGGAAAGTAACCTGTTAGTACCTTTATTCTTCACTCATTTGTTTATTCATCATCAAAATTAAGTTATTTAATCTCATTCATCATCAAAATCAAGTTTAGTAAAGGGGTTAGACTTAACATAAAGATGCTTCAGAAGTCAAATAATCATGATACAGAATAAGTTCAAAAGAAATATCTACACTCAGAACCTTATTAGAAGCAATACAGAATGTTGACTTTTCAATTAGAAGTTCATTAGAAGAACTTAAAAAATGCTTCCAAGTCTCAGAGATGTCTCAGAAGATCAATAATAGTAATACAAAATAAACTCAGTAGAAGTTTTTGAACTCAGAACATTATTAGAAGATTTTCAAAAGTAATATAGAAGGTCATTAGAGGTAACTTCAAAAGGCCAAGAATCAAGAAGAGCATCAAAAGCTGAATTCAACCTTTAGATTATCTTTAGAAGACAAAATATGACTATTGACCGCATTTCAAACCTAAACTTAATTCATAAATTCTGAAGAGGTGCTTCAGAAACTCTAACAAAAGGAAGATCTAATGGCAACTAATAATAAGACAATATTAAAATTTTTGAATACTTATCTCAGAAGTTCTGAAGCCAAACCATGTAAAAAAAGTCATACCAAATCTACCAAACGCTTGAAAAAATTACAAAAAGTTGCAATGACTATAATCTCCTTGACAAATTATAAAAGGATGATTAAAGCAACACACAAAACAACAGAAAGATAGAGAAAAAGAGTAATTTCTGACTCAAGCATTTACAAGAGCATTCAATATCTTCTTCAACTTCAACTGCTTCAACATTATTAAAGCATTCAAAGCCAGATTTGCTTCACTTTCAAGGAGCTTGATACATACATCCTTATAGCTTACTTTGTTCATTTATTTAAGCTTTCAATTTTTGTACAAATCTACCTAAGTAAGAGGCACTAATTTGTATATTTCTTTTTAGTATCTATTAAATCAAGTAGGGTGCTTGATGTTTATATAGTGAGAAAAGCAAGTAAAAGGACTTGTTGAAAGTGTACGAGTTAGTTGGTGAATTTTTAAAACCAGTGAGTTAGTTAGTGAACTTTGAAAACCAGCGAGTTAGTTGGTGAGCTCAAAAAATCAATGTATATTTGATCAAGTTGATCAAAGTGTTAGTGAAACCTAAGATCAGTAAAGGAGACTGACTCAGAGAAGTGGAGTCGGAACCCAGAAAGGGCTGAACCACTATAGAATTCTGTACCCTTGTACTGTGAAATTTACATCCTCTTATTTTAAGCACACTTCTCAAGTTATTGGCCAAAATTTTTGAAAGATCAATTCACACCCCCCCCCCGCCCCCCACCCCTCTTGAGCTACCATTTAACAAGGGACCAACACCAATGTGTATGCTTGCTTGCTTGAATAAGTTATTTGCACTTGAAAAGTATGCTTGCTTGCAACACCAGCGTGTAGATTGACATGTATAAGCTAAGAATTCACACCAATCACACTCTAGCGGTTCTCGAAGAAGCTCTGATTAAGCATGTAAACTAGGTTATCTTTAAATGAAAATGGGTTGGGATGAATCGGGTAGAAGCAATATTTAGAAAATCGGACCGAAGGTTGAACCATTTAAGTGTCCAGTTCTAGTTCAATCAATGGAGCAAACTTATTTGGACTGGCGATGTCAGTATAATATAATTATGATACAATATTTATTTTACTTATTTAATTTTTAAAATTTAAAAAATATATTTAAATTTTTAAGAATATATTACCTAAAATGTATAATAAAGAATCTAAGATAAATAAAAATCCATCACATATGTATTAAATTAATTAAAATAGCATGATTAAAATGATGTAATAATAAGAAATTACTAATCTCAATGGATTTTAAATTAAAACCTTGGGCCTTGGCTTGATTCAATACTTCAAAGTCCAATCTTTCCTCCTCTTTTATGCTCATTGAAATTTTAAAATAAAAATATATCTAAAAAATAAAAAAAGTAAATGTATTACTAATCTAACACAGCAATCAACAAGCAAACACATTAACACAGCAATATATGAAAACACATTAACACAACACCACAACAATCAACAAACAAAATTACACAACACATTAACAAATTCAATATATGAAAAAAATAAATTTAAAATAAGGAAGGGTATGTCATCTGTGATTGCATTTGTGTGGGCAAGACAGCGAGGGGAGAGAGAAAGAGAGAGGTGGTCATGGCACATTGGGCAGGGGAGTCAAAGAGAGGGAGAGAGAGAGAGAGAGAGAGAGAGAGGTGGTCATGGCATGCTAGGCATGGGAGTCTAGGAGAGGGAGAGAGAGGGGCAGTTTGGCATGCTAGGCGTGGGAGACCGAGAGAGAGAGAGAGAGAGAGGGAGGGAAGCAGTAGTCCCGGGCCATAGCACATCGGGTAGGCGAGGGAGAGAGAGAGAGAGAGAGAGAGAGAGAGAGAGAGAGAGAGAGAGAGAGAGAGAATTGAGTTACTTGAGACAATCGGCGACAGCGACTTGGTAACAGTAGAGGTGGGGAGGAGAATCGCCAGCAACGCAGGGGACGAGGGAGGCACTGAGGGAGAAGGGGAAATTTGGGGGAGAATGGGAATTGGAAAAACTCATCTTTCCTTGTGTTTGAGTGCTTGGCGGGCGTGTAGGGCTCCCTTTTTATTATTTTTTTAAATTTATTTTAAGTGGAAACTGTCAATTCCTAGTTGAATCGACCGATTCTTTCGGTTGGCACGAGTTGTTAGGAGAACCGCTATCCGGTGCCATGGTAGGTTGTCAGTCCAACCGGTTGAAGTAGTCGATTCGGTCTCGTTTTCTAAAGATTGGGTAAAAGAAATAAAGATTTTGGTTAACAAAATTGATTTTAATCTCACCAGATTTATTATTAAGGTTCGGTTGGATTGGATTGAGGGGTCCCCAATCCAATTTTATCTGACCCAATATCAAATATTCTTAAATTACTTGACATTAGATATCCTCTAATTACTTAAGCCAAACATTATTCTTCATATTCTCACCCATTCCCCACATGCAGCTTCCATTTTATTTTATTCTTAAATTTTAGTGTTGAAAGCAAATATTAATATCTTTATATTGTAGTTAACACAAAATATTTATTTAAAATATTTTTAAAATAAAAATATATATTCAAAATTATCAAGACGATTTTTCACCCCAATCATCAATTAAATTCAATCTTAACCTAACCCAATTTTCCTATGATTAGATTGATATTTTAAAATAAGATCAAGATTTAAGTTGGATCAAAAGTTTTGCAAATAGGGCTAGATTGATGACTCGGTCACCCAACCGCATTTACCCCACTTTGTGCACATAAATATCGGTTGGTGGAAAATTAAATTCCTAACGCACGGTTGAAATAAACAATCTGTACACAAAGATATCAGTTAGTCAGTAAGTTAAGCTCCCCCAACCAGAAAGAAATAAAAAAAATCTTAATCAAATAAATCTCAATCTACTTCTTTTACAATTATATCAACGGTCTGGATAGAGACATATGCAAGCGACATCCGCAGCACGAGGTGCGCATGCGTACAAATACTCATGCACCCCGTTCGAAATACCAAGAGAGCGAGGAGAGGAGAAGGGGGCAAAACCGTAATTTAAAAAAAAAATCCGAAAACGTTACAAACACGCGTGAGATCGTGGCATGATGGAAGATGGTGGTTGTTGCATGGGAGAGCATTGGCCCATAATCCTTCCTGCCCTAAAAAGCTGAAAAAGGTCGCCGAAAAGGCTCGAAACGGCTGCGACAGCGAAATATCGAATTCAGGCACTTGTCTCCCCACCCTCGGCCCCACCGCAGCTGACGTGGACAAAGTGGGTCCCACAGACGCGGCATTGAAGGCAGAATTACAAGAGGGAGGTGGCGCCTCTCCGCACGTGAACGGCCGACACTGTTCACACGTGTCGGAGCTCTGGCGTCGGTGGTGGCACGCGCAAGCGGGGATCCAGATTCCGTTAATGGCGGTTAATGAGGGATTTGGGCGTGACCTCTGGTTCATTAACATAACCAGGGTTAGAAGTTAACCTGACTCTCTATAAGATGGCTGTCTCAGTGCCTGGTTGTTGAGCTTCCCGAGCCTTTTTTTTTTAAATTGTCTTTTTCTTATCTGGAGAGAGAGAGAGAGAGAGAGAGAGAGAGAGAGAGAGAGAGAGAGAGAGAGAACAGCTCTGCCAATGGCAATGAAAATGGCTGCCGCTGCTGCCAAGAGTATCTCTCTGCTGTTTTTGCTTCTGCTGCTGTCTGTGGGAGCTATGGCGTCTAATGGGACAGAAACGATGACGGCGTCGAGGTACATTGCTCGCTATCTTAGCTTTTCTTGGAAGTGCATTTCTCCGCCGTTTAGGAAACGGGATTTCCTGAAGTTTCGACCCGTTTTCTTCTCGTTTGGAGCCTTCTGCTTGAGTGTGAGAATTGAGCTTGCTTCTAAGCTTTTTTTTGGGATTCGTTTTCTTTTGCTTTGGCTTGTGGAATTGGGAGGATTTTGACGCGTTGCTTCTTATTTGAACCCGAAAACGTGTGGTACAGAATTCAATTGATTTTACTTGATTTTGCCACTTTTTGCTTGTTTTCCTGCCGGGCTTTGAGAAAATTGAAGATTCTCTCCTTGCGATATGAATAGTTTTCAATTTTTCTCTAGTATGTAGGAGTTCTTGGTGCGGAGGTTTTCAAAAGTGCGTTTTCTCTGGTTTTTAACCTGGTTTGGGACAAATGCAGCGGAAACAGAGAATTATTTCTTGAACGGACATCGATTTCTGCATTGCATGGTAAAATTTCTCTGTTTTGGGCAATGTGGGTAGAAAAACACGTATAAAATGGAGGTTTTGATAAATTCTCACTCCGTTGCAGATATGCAGAAGCAGAGCAGGGCCACAAAGAACTCGCGAATGCAGGTTTTGGCGCAGGAAGGTAATTTCTCTGCTCAAACTTCCTCTCTCCGCCCCTCATTTTGGCCCTTTCCACATCTCTCCTGGAATTATCAGCGAATCTCATCAGTCCGGTTTAATCCTGGAAAAAATCTAGGCAGTTGTTTTTTTTTCGTTCTCTTCCGTCACTGCATTTCGGTTTTCCCAAACCGAGAAAAATCCCTACACCGTCCGAAGCGTAATTGGAAGATATCTGCACCGTTTGGTCGGTTAAGTTCGTTTTGAGATCAGGCTTTCGTTTTTCGAGAAAGCTTCTAGGGCTACCAACTTAGGCCTGCTCCAGATCTCTGCGCAGATCAACTGTCTCCTCGGACACTTTTGGAGTGCCCGAATTGCCCCCGCGCAGAGAATCGATGACATCCTCTTTATGAAAAGCTCAAGGCCTATTTTTGTCATTTCAGTCAAAACCCGGTCCTTTGCCTTCTTCGGTCAAGATAAGAAAATGTGTCACAGAAAAATTCCACTGTACCCGTTTCACTTCTTCTGCGCTTTTACTGGGCCTCGAGCAGTGGTACGTTCCCCCGCCCATATTTATAAATCCTCGCCTTCCAAGACTTGCGAAGAGCAGGAGGGCCGGGGGAAACTGGTCTATAATATGGAAACTAGTCTTCCTGGCTCCTTTTTTTCAGCGATGGCACACGGCATCGTTATTTGGGCCGTTGATTTTGTTGACCCCACATCCAGCTCAACAGCTATCGATCGTTGATTTCTACATGTCTATCTCAATCCCCCCTTCCTGTGGCATGGAGTAAACTGAGCAACCATGGATGCCAAGCCCATCTATCACTACCAATTGACTTTTAAACCCACCCCTGTGATTCGCTGCCTTTGCTGCTGCGTTCAGTGGCGTGGTAGTACGATTTTGTACTCTCGCGACTCGTGCAACTAGGAATTATTATATTACCCTAAACGTGCCATGGGTACTGCTGGCGTGATCCAGATCTCCTTCGAATTTGTCCTCTGATTTAATCATTTATGATGGAAAATACTGGCATTTGCCGAAGAGCTTTTAAATGCTCTGGAAGCGTGTCTGACAATACACATGCAGACAGCGGCGGGCTCACATCCACAGTTTTGATGCAGTAAACTTTCGGAGAAAACATGCCGGTGTGGACCCTGTTTAATTCGGGGTACTTGAATTAGGCTCCGTTTGGCCGCGCTTTATGAAAAAAGTGCTGCTGGGGGAAGCCGTGGAACGTCAACGAAGCCTTAGCCTACTCGTTTTATGATCTGATCCTTTTATTTGTATCTTCTGATGAAATTTCTAAGGTTGGATATCTGTATGGCTTAGGTTGGATACTGAGGCGCATGTTGTGGATGACCCAGAAGAGGTCGCTTCTACTGTCATGAAGTAAGTTACTGTCATTCTTATATTCTTTACCCGTACTTAAATGCCTAGATTCTCTCCCTCCCTTTGCAGCCATTTGTTTTCGGAGCCCCTCTCATTGAAGGATTCTGAGAATTCACATGATTTGGTTTGGCAACTGCCAGCAGTATGATCTTGATAAAATAAGTATTTTGCATAGAACATGAAAATTCCTTTATTTTTCCTATATATTTGGGAATTTCCTCCTGACACCATCATGCTTGGAAATAGACGGGAGTACAGCTCAGAGTCCTTGGATAAGTTTCAAGTGGGGGGCCACATCTTCGCCCTCACTTGATTTTCTGACGTATCTGCCTCACGAAAAAAGTTATTTTTTCGTGATTCATGCGACTGTTTTCATTGTCTATTTTATTTTCATGTGAGGGTTGAGTAAGCTCTACGTATATTTTAGAGACCAAGGATTAAAAATAAATTACCGGCCATTCCGGAACTGATGCTTAGATTTCAATCCGATGCTGCCGGTGGACCGGTAAAATGGCTATATTGATATATTCCAAATATATACATATATATATATATATATATATAAACCGCGTCGCCTCTTCCATCACCATTAAATTCCACCTCTCTTTCTGCCAAACTGCTGCAGTGCAGATCATCATCTTCACAGGACTTGTTAACGGTCTCAATCAGCTATATGGATCGTCCAAACTGTCGGGCCAATTGCTTTAAAAAAGGCATGCCTCACCTCATGAATGATCCCACCCACCTATACATGTCTTTAGTAATGTATTGTAGGCCGATCACGAAAAAGCACCTAATCATTTATTTGCCTCGTCCAGTTTGCTTGCTTTGCTGATGGATTCTCGTAATCGACCTTGATTGATCTTAGCAGTAAAAATTGTCGGGTGGTATCTGGAATTATGGTTAGACTGGTGGCAAGATTTTTTTTGCTGGTGGACCTAACTCGTCGTGTGATCCGTATTGTCTCGACTGAATATTTGCTCGCGCCATCCCAATTCCGTTCCCATCGAATTACTTAATACTATGTCGAAATTTTGGTTTTGTCGTGGTTAAATTAAACCAATCTTCCTTCCCCTGTATGAACAGGACCATAGCAAACCACACAGCGAGGAGGAACCTGGGCTTCCTCTCCTGTGGCACCGGCAACCCCATCGATGACTGCTGGCGCTGTGACCCCCAGTGGCAACTCCACCGCAAGAGATTGGCAGACTGTGGAATTGGGTTCGGACGCAACGCCATCGGAGGCCGCAATGGGCGTTTCTACGTGGTCACTGATCCCAGCGACAACGATCCTGTCAACCCACGCCCTGGCACACTCCGCCACGCAGTTATCCAGGACAGGCCTCTTTGGATTGTCTTCAAACGCGACATGGTGATTACTCTCAAGCAGGAGCTCATCATGAACAGCTTCAAGACCATCGATGCCCGTGGCCACAACGTCCACATTGCCAATGGCGCCTGCGTCACCATCCAATTCGTCACCAACATAATCATCCACGGCCTCCACATCCACGACTGCAAGCCCACCGGCAATGCCATGGTCCGCAGCTCCCCCTCCCACTATGGCTGGAGGACTATGGCTGACGGTGATGCCGTCTCCATCTTCGGCTCCAGCCACGTTTGGGTTGACCACTGCTCACTCTCCCACTGCGCCGATGGCCTCGTCGATGCTGTCATGGGCTCCACTGCCATCACCATCTCCAACAACCACTTCGCCCACCACAATGAGGTATTATCATGCTATTATTGAAAAGCGAATGACCACTAGCACTCCTACCATCTTGGATTCCTTACTTTTCCGTGATGATATAGCTTTTTGCTGTTAAGGACGTGAAACCCTCCAGCTAGGGATTTTTTAACTGTAGCTGCTGAAT
Organism: Pouteria campechiana; assembly: GCA_036873735.1. Taxonomy (NCBI): domain Eukaryota; kingdom Viridiplantae; phylum Streptophyta; class Magnoliopsida; order Ericales; family Sapotaceae; genus Pouteria; species Pouteria campechiana. The sequence continues at coordinate 53,582 of JAYJMB010018687.1, forward strand.
ATAACTGGTTTTATCTGGGGTCATTCCGACAGGTGATGTTGTTAGGCCACAGCGACTCGTACGATAAGGACAAGGGGATGCAGGTGACTATTGCCTTCAACCACTTCGGCGAAGGTCTCATCCAGAGAATGCCAAGGTAGCGTAAACTGCCCCTTTTGCTGCCGCCCCGCCCCCCCCCCCGGTTTTCACTGCACTCACTGACATTCCAATTGATTAAAAACAGAGGAATTAAAAGTGATTTCCATTCTTTATTGAAACAAATTCAAATTCAGGTGCCGGCATGGATATTTCCATGTTGTGAACAATGACTACACACACTGGGAGATGTATGCAATTGGTGGAAGTGCAAACCCCACCATCAACAGCCAAGGCAACAGATACCTTGCACCAGCAAACCGGTTCGCCAAGGAGGTTATTTATTTATTTATTTTAACCTATTGCCTTACATTTATGTCCATTGATGAGCCATTTATTCGTTCATCATCTTCTTCTTTTATGATGTTGTTTGTTCGTTTGTTTTGGATTTGGGATGTGGCAGGTAACAAAGAGGGTGGACACAGCAGAAGGCGAATGGAAGGGCTGGAACTGGCGTTCAGAGGGTGATATGATGTTAAACGGAGCCTATTTCACACCATCCGGTGCGGGGGCGTCAGCCAGCTATGCCAGGGCCTCCAGCTTGGGAGCAAAATCTTCTTCCATGGTGGCCGCCATTACCTCCGAGTCAGGGCCCCTTGCCTGCCGCAGGGGATCTCGGTGCTAATGCACTGCCATTTTCTATTACTCCTCTTCGACGGTGCATACATTCATTACACAGTCATTTGTTCTGGTTCCCCCGCCCTGTCCTCAACCTCCCATCCACTTTTTTAAGTGGAGCGGCAGCGTTGCTAATTGGTTGCTGTGATTTTCATCCATCGCATTTTTTTTCTTCTTTTTTATTTTCCATGTTTTAATTTTTTTTATAAGTTTCTCTTTCTAATAGGATTGAGCCATTTTTCAATTTTCTTTTTCTTTTAACGCCATCCTCATACACTCAAGGTTATAAAATATTGAGTATGTGAACTTTGTCAACGATGCATATAGGGGGAAATGCGAGCAGACTTCTTTTTTTACCAAAGAAAGCAAGTTGCTCTTTGCGTTATGCTCTGTTTTCACCTATTTGTTCATGAATACTTCATCCAAGTGGCAACGTAGTTTAGGAAGGAATTCCATCAGGCCAAACTGCTGATGTTAGGTAATTCCATTGGGGAAATGAAAATTACAAATAGAGATGTTCGATTGAAATCTATTCCATCCTGCATATGTTTTTCTCTTCTTGGCCTCCGTAATTCAATCCATCCTTCGTAATTCAATCCATCGAGATTCCACCCGTTTCATTGAAACTTTCTAGTGGGTGCAATCGAAATCTGTAGATGAACATGATAGCCTTGTCGCGGTAATCTTTGGTTGCAGCCAACTCAAAAAGCCAGAAATTATGTTCGATAGAAGGCATATTGAAAAGAGAAGTCAACATCGGAGATACTTACGTGGGACGAGTAAGCAAGGTCTAAGCCATCAATCACGCGTCCACTCAATGTCAATATTCTTTGGGATGCCAGAAAACAGTTGCCCATTGAACCACTTTCTGGAAGCTAAAAACACACATGCAACGAACTATATATTTTCAACAAAGACAGGTCGGTCTTCGTGGATTTTTGTGACACCCCTGACCCAAAGTATCACAAATGCAATAATTTTGAGTCAAAGAGTCAACTTTCAAAGAACAATCACAAGTAGAAAAGACAGAGGTAAAATTTATTTAAAATATTACATCTTCCTCTTCATAGAGTTTAAAGGTTAACTTGATATATCACATAAGTAAAAGTCTTCACAATTAACATGGCATGAATTACATTAGGAAATAATATAAGTTCACTTCATGTCTTTCTTTCTTTTCTTTTAATCACCTCGACCTGGATTTTCTAAAAAAAATGAAATAAAGCAACTTTAAGTCATAAACTTAGGAACCAGGTGAATCATAACATGTTCTTTTACCTTGTTGGGTTCAGAAAAAATTCCATTGCAGACGAAATTTAACCTGTATTGGGTTTAGAAAAAATTCCATTGCAGACGAAATTTAACCTGACTGCAACGAAGAAATGTCAGGTAACGTCTTCGTGAAGGATGGAATGCGCATTCAGTTTCCACCCACGCCGATTTGGAGTTACATATATAGATATGGCATATATATGCATATACGGGGTGATAGGAATTGAATCAAGGAAGTCCGTGATAATTCTGGCAATGAAAATCAGCCTTTTCTGCTTGGTTGGGTTTCAAGAAAAGGGTGCTTCCGTCAAACAAAGGAGTCATGTTGCTATCCTTGCTTGCGAAGCTAGAATAATCGAATGTTTGCATAGTTGGGATGACAGCAGGCCATGCCAAACCAGAACGGCTTCAGGCTTCAGACACCTATCAGAGACTTGCCCACGCAAGTCGAATTGTCCGCTAGGCATGCTTGTTACCCGTGCAATCAAGCTAACCATTGGGCATGGTTATTATCCGCGCAGCTGAGACATCCTTCAAATTGCGCAATTGAGACATTCTCCAAACCGTACAGCTGAGACGTTCTCCAAACCAACTCCCTGAAGCTGCACACAGAGAATGACCAGCGTAGGAGGAAAACAACGTGGGTTTTCGTTTTATTTGCGCAGGAGGAAGATAGCGCAGCAGGAGCAAGTGGGTCAGCTATGTTCCGCTGTTGATAAAATCGTGCAAGTGGAGCTTCTTTGCAATGCAGTTGAGGTGCGAGATTTCAATCGTGCAAACGAAGTGGAGATGGGCCTGGCAGATTAAGGGATGGGATTCTAAATTTACATAGATGAGACGACAGTGAAGGTTTACCTCAAAGCTACACGCGTCAGAGGCCAGGCATTCCCAGACATGGGGCAGTCATATGCTGCTAGGAACCAATTAGTCAATTGTATAATAATGCTGATAAAATCGTCACTTACACGGGTGTGTGGAAAGGACCTCCACGCAAAAATAGTGTCGCTGTCAGAAGCTCTGCCTACGTGAAAGGATGAATCATTAAAAATTACACTTGCTAAACAATTCCAAGTGACGTTCACGTAAGCTCTGCCTATGTGGAAGGATGAATCATTAAAATTACACTTGCTAAACAATTCCAAGTGATGTTCACGTGAAGAGTGGAGAAATTTCCAAACATGTCTATGTCAAGTTGACTTTGAAGACCAAAACTTTAATAAAATGTTACATGACTGACGTCTACATGATCGACCCATTAAGATGAAGAGAAGCGTGGGCAGTGGAGATCGACATGAGCATTGAGAGAGCTATCAGGCGCTGCATTAATGAAGACGACCCGGATTGGCCGCTGGACAGTGAAGTTGGGTGGGGAATTTGAGTGTCGGACATCAGATTTTTGGCTTTCGGCGGATACTCTTCAATCTACGGCTTGATCACTCCCCACTCGTCCTCTGTGATGAGCTTAGGAATGTCGCGCCTCCTACCTGCCGAGAAGCTGTTCGACATGTCAGCAAAGGGGTCAGCGACAGAGCCAATGGAAAAGATGTGGGGAGGACCGAGAGTTCACCAGCGGTGTTTGTTTGTGAAGCCAGACATCGGGTTCACCAGATGAATGGCTTGGATCTAGGCAAACATACATTTAGTTGCAGGCAGCAAGCAACGCTATTTAGTTCAAGTCTCATGCCTTTTAAGCATTGTTGGGAGTTTCCGGAAGGAGTGTGGTCTGCATGCAAACGCAAGCGACCCTCCGCACCAGCTTTTAGCGGCTTGTGTGGTGGCGGCCATCTTCTCCTCAATGCAGCTAGCTAGCGAACCACATGACGAATCATGCCAACACCATTTCGTCCCCATCACCCGAGTTTCCGCAATTACTCCTGGGATGACATGCCTGGTTGGTGGTTGTTTCTTACCAGGGCGGCTGGGTAGCCTTCATGCGCCAATATGCTTCTCGAATCTCAAATTGTATTGGCGGGCCTCGGATTAGCCAACTAGCCCTGACGAAAATGGATCCCACGGTCCATTTGCTGCCGCTACCAAGCACCAACAGAAACATGCCGCATATTATTCGCCACTAATGCACAAGATCATCATATGCATCGAGAGTTGGAATCAAAAGCTAGAGCACCAGCAATGGTGAGAGAGAGACGCCAACCCCAACCCGCCTTTATCATTTGGGTGCCAAGTGGAATTTCAATTAATGCGCATAGTGTGTTTTGGTTAACATGCCAACGAATGAGAAAACGGCAGCCTGCCCAGATGATGTCGTCCATTTCCTTCCATGGGAGGGCCACCTGTGTGATCTGCCAAAAGGCGGTTTGCGCATCAGCCCTAGAATTTCAATCTCATCTTCGCCACCAATGCTTCCGTAGGCACAGCAGCCATAGAGATGGATGGTAGTTTGCGGAGACTACGTTGGCAGAGTCTGCATGGTTCTCTTCCTAGCTAAGAAGGCAGCCGGTGTTGTCGCCATTATCGCCGCGAAGGAAGCCTTCGTCGCCTGCGCCGCATCCGGCAAGGCCAGTGAGTCCCTCACCCTCGACGCCTCAGGAGATGTTCATGCTACCACCACCATGAGATTCCACTTCTAGAAGCCAGGCAGCAAGCTACCTCTAAAAACAGACAACAGCGTCTCCCTTCTGGGCAGAAATTGTGTGAGCAGGACAGAGATCATCCACCCCATCCGAGCGAGTGCAACAAAAATGGATTCGGACGTCGGGCCTCTGAAAGCCTCTCCAATCCGCGCAGCTAAGACGCCCTCTCAATAACGCAGCGGGAAACTTGGTTGATGCGGGAACTAACGAGTCTCCGGCCTGTCCGCGCAGATGGGCTTCGTGAAATCAGGTCGTTTCGCTTAGTTTAAATATTCCCCAATCTGCACAACTAAGACTCTCTTCAAACTTCGCAGCTGCTCCTATTCGCACAGGTGGATTTACTGAAACCGCGCAAGCAATGACAGTATGGATAATTCTTACCTTTTGGATTCTGATTTTACCCCCGCAGTTGGAAAAACGACTCAACCAGACATCGCGCAATCAGGAAAATTTGCTACGCTAACATGGCCATTGGAGCTATCCAGCTTGCGCAGCCAAGGACGATATTTCAATCCGCGCAAAATTGGAAGAAAATCTCACCCCGCAAAGGTTGTCAGATAAGGATTATTCAGCAGGTATCGGTTTTTACCCACACACCTGGATGTTGTTCCCTACGCAATTGGAAATGCTACTTGCGCAGATTGAGCGAATGACGTGGCTAGCCCATGTAGATACAAAGTGGGGTATCCTAAATAGGCACATAATTAAAACTTATGTATAAGTTGAAATGGATTGAATAAGAAGAAAATCCAAATTATTTTTAGGGCGATAAATATTTATTTTCAAAATCTAGGCATGGAAATTGCATTAAAGCCGGCATCCCAAGAATGCCCCAATGGTGAAACTAAAATTTTCAAACTGCTCAAATGGTGAAGCTGAATCCATTCTCTAAAAATTTTTCAAAATACCCAAAATGGTGAAGCTGGACTCATTTTCAAGAAATTCCTAGAATGCCCCCAATATTGAAGCTGCCATTTTAAGAATGCCCCCATGTTGAAGCTGATATACCTAAACTCCCCCTAGAGGACCTCAAGCTTATAAATACTCCTCCCTCTTCTTAAGAGGAAAGGATTTTTGAGAAAATAAAATTTGGAAGAGGAGCTTATATAATATACTTCAAGATATATACATGTTACTCAAAAAGTATTAAATATACATGTATATTGTGATATACATGAATCATCATGTATATCACAATATACTTCAAGATATATACATGTTACTCAAAAAGTATTAAATAACAATAATTTTCAAGAAAAAATAGGCAATATATGTAGCCGTCCAC
>JAYJMB010018687.1:65370-89990 GCA_036873735.1 Pouteria campechiana
CTCTCTCTCTCTCTCTATCTCTCCCTCCTCGCCTGCTTAGCGTGCTACAACCCACGGTTCTCGCCTCCCTCCCTCCCTCTCAGTCTGAGTCTCTTCCTCTCTCTCTGTCTCTCTCTCTCACTCTCTCGCTCTCGCTCTCGCTCTCCTCACCTGCCCTATGTGCCGAGCCCACGACTGCCCCCTCCCTCCCTCTCTCTTTATCTCTTCGTCTCTCTTTCTCTCTCTCTCTCTCTCTCCCTCTCCCCTTGCTGTCTTGCCCACATGGTTACAAACATAGAGTCACAGACCCAATCACAGATGATAGACCCTTATTTTAAATTTATTTTTTTCATGTATTGAATTTGTTAATGTGTTGTGTAATTTTGCTTGTTGATTACTGTGGTGTTATATTAATGTGTTTTCATATATTGTTGCTTTAATGTGTTTGCTACTTTGCTTATTGATTGTTGTGTTAGATCATGTCTACCTCTCAATCCAACCGTGCTACAAGAAGTAGTTCAATACCTAATATTGCATTAAGGGAAAGAACAAATATAACATGGAACCATGTACAAGAGATTGCAAAAAATAAGTGCAAATGCTTTTATTGTGAGAAAGTATTTAGTGGGGAGGGATACGTAGAATGAAAAAGAATTTGGCTAATAATCAAGGGGACGTCGCACCATGTAAGAAGGTCCCTCCCCATGTTCAATTGGATGTCAAAACAAATTTAGAGAACATTGCACATCAAAAGGGAAAAAGAAGTAGTCAATCCCCGAAAGAAGTCCCTTTCCATCATTCGATTCTATAGATAAAGATGTTGAAATGGTATCTATAGAGCCAAACTCAAATAGAAAAGATGCATTGGCTCCATTCAAAAAAGTGAAATTAGCATCTAGAGGAGTTCAACCATCAATTAGATGTGCTATGGCAAGAAAAAATGCAATTGAATGAGCATATTTGGAAATATGTAAATGGTTTTTCGATACTTGTATACCATTCAATGTGATTAATTCCCCATATTTCAAATCCATGTTGAATGCTATGTTGCCAATTGGAGTGGGTTTTCTACCACCTTTATATTATCAATTGAGTGAGATATTAAAAAGAATGTTGAAGAACTTAAAGGTGTTGTTGATTCAATAAAGTAGAAATGGAAAGATTTTGGATGTACCATCATGGCAGGTGGTTAGACAAATCAAAGAGGAAGGACATTGATTAATTTTTTAGTAAATTCTGCTCAATAATCTGTATTTTCGAAATCAGTTGATACTTCTGAATATGACAAAATTGGGGAATTGCTTGCTGGATTATTTATAGAAGTTATTGATGAGGTTAGGCCAAGCAATGTTGTATAGATTATTATAGATAGTGTAGCTAATTATAAGCTTGCAGGTCAAAAATTGTGTGAGAAGTATCCATCTATAGTTTGGACACCATGTGCAGCTCATTGTATTGATTTGATTCTTGGAAACATTGCAAAAATGGATGAGATAAAAGTATCTATTGAAAAAGCACGGTCTATTTGTACTTTTATCTACAATCATATAGTTGCTTTATCATTAAGAAGAAGTTCACAAAGAGAAAAGACATCATTTGTCCTGCCATCACTAGATTTGCAACACATTTTCTTACTCTTCAAAGCCTTTTTGAATTGTAAAGATCAATTAAGGGTTATAGTGGTGAGTAATGAGTGGATTTTGGAATTAAATGGAGGAACAATACAAAAGCAAAAGATGTTACTAATTTAATACTGAAAAGTGATTTTTGGGATAGATGTTACATGATTGTGGCAACATTTGAGCCACTTGTTCATGTTCTTCAGATGGTTAATAGTGATGAACAGCCTACAATGGGATAAATCTTTGAAGGTATGTGTAAAGCAAAGCTTGCTATTAAAAAGAGCCTTTTGAAATTTAAGGTGCATGCTCAACCATTCCTTGATATCATTGATGCTCGGTGGGAAAATATGCTTATTAGACGTTCCCTTCATTTAGCAGGCTTTTGGTTTAACTCAATGTTCTATTATCATATTAGTGAAGAGACAAATGTGAGCATATGTTCAAAAGTTCTTAATTTCTTAGAGAGGTTGGCACATGGTGATGATGACTTAGGATTCAAGTTTCATAAGGAGATGATGAGCTATTCTAATGCTTCAGATGATTTTGGAAGGTTAATAACTATTAAAGCACGCTATAGTATGGATCTAGGTAAATTTATTAAAAATATGATGTTTTCTTTTTTAAAAATGTGTTTTAAGTGGCAAGTGCATTTATACTTGAATCTTTTTTGCATTTGAGTGGTGGCAATTATATGGGACCTCTACTCCAAATTTGAGAAGAATGACCATTAAAATTTTAAATCAAATATGTAGTTCTTTGGGATATGGACATAATTGGAGTGTGTTTGAACATATACATACCAAGAAAAGAAATAGATTAGAGCATTAAAGATTATGTGCTCTTGTATATGTTCATTATAACTTGCTGATGAATAGGTAAGATTGATGTTATATTCTATTTATAATTTATTTATAATTGCATGCAACACTTTGAATTTAATTACATAATACTACTATTTGCTTTTAAGAACAACAAGAGGAAACAAGTAATTGATCCAATTTGTTTGGAGGATATTGACGTGATTGATGATTGGATGGTTGAAGAAGAAGAATCTGTATTAGTTAATGCAGATATTGAAGAGTGGCTTAAAGAAGACTTACTAGAAAGTTCTTCAACCATTACAAGAGAAGATGGGGATTTTGGTATTGATTTACTATTTTAGTAACTTTATAATCAATTTTAGAAGTAGTTGATAAGAGATGGTGTTTAATAATTCGATATTGCTTTTCCATTGTTAGGATACTTGATTATTCAAGAAGATGAAATTGTCAGAGCTGAAAAACTTTGAAGAAAGTTATCTTAATTTCCCTATCATGTTGTTTTGTATTTGATTGAGTAATGATTGAGATGTAAACTTTATTAAACAAGTTTGTTATGATAATTTGAAACTAATATGGTTTAGTGTAATTTTAGACATGTAAATATGTAATATTTGATGGATTGACTTTCATGGTTATCTTATAAATCTTTTTAAACTTTTATCAGTGCATTCATATTTCATTTCAGATGAATGATGAGATCAGTAATACATTTTCTTTTTTTGTTTTTTAGGTATATTTTTATTTCAAAATTTCAATGAGCATAAAAGAAGAGGAAAGATTGGACTTTGAAGTGTTGAATCAAGCCAAGGCCTAAGATTTTAAATCCATTGAGGTTAGTAATTTTTTATTATTACATCATTTTAATTATGCTATTTTGATTAAATTGATATATATCTGATAAGTTTTTATTTATCTTAGATTGTTTATTATACATTTTAGGTAATATATATTTTTAAAAATTTAAATCTATTTTTAAAATTAAATAAGTAAAATAAATATTACATCATAATTATATCATGCTGACGTCACAAATCCAAATTGGTTTGCTCCACCAGTTGAACTAGAATCGGACATTTAGTGGTTCAACCTCCGGTCCAGTTTTCTAAACATTGATGAAAACACAAGAAGCAAATGGCATGAACGAGAGATACGAAGTGATGCCATTCTTGCCGTCGGCGTCTTCACTGTGCATAAAGGATGGGACTAACTATGAAGACTTGCATGTGCTTCGCATGGTCCCAAGCAACTACCTCAAGCTTTCAACTAGTTGGAAAAGGTGAGGGAGGTTGGCATTTTTCTAGCAATGGGACCCCGTCCTAACTACCAAAATAATGTGGCTATCCTCCGTGGTGAACAAACTTTCAACATCTTTCCAAATTCCTTGTTTGTATATGTTACTACATAGAAACTGAAATGCAATAATAAATGTGGTTCTAAACTTGAGGGTGAGTCTTCCATAATCTATCCTACATCAAATACAATATAATATATAAAAATATCCAAACATACTCACAAATAAAATAAAATATGCTATTTTATTCCAATAATATGTTTATCAAATACATGCACTCAAAAATCCCATAAACATAAATGAAATAAAATAAAAACTCCATCTATCATCACAGTCCACAAACTACTATTCACTATGAATTGCATTATCTGAAACAAATAATCGAAGTATGAGTTCTACAAAACTCAGTAAGTAGGAGGGATGTACTTAGATCATAATATACAACATGCTAAATCAAGTATATCGAAATCATTATGAACCTTACTCAATTATTTGGTCAATTAACTCAATTCAAAATATGCAATGTTGGGTTCTCATTTTTATATTATCAACACACTAGTATGGTAGGCCATGGTAACACGCTAAAGAGGCAAAAACACATCCCATTACAATTACCTATTAATATCCCAAATTTTGAATAATTTTTGGATGATTTGACCTTTCTATTGAGTTCAGAATGTTCAAAAATATCAAATGCAACTGCCTAATTATCTAAATCGAACATGGAAAAGTCTCAAAACTCAAAGGCCATTGCTAGCTGTCCATCGCATTGTTGGACTGCCGTTGTTGTCGCCCGTGTGATCTCACTTAGGCCCTTAGCATTGGACCAATGCTTGGGCTGGATCAACCAATGTGCAGGCCTAGGCCGCTGGATCAGCAGGGTCCGATTGCTGGACACCTTCGCTGCACGTTGCTGCTGTCTGTCCCTTGCTGCCACCTACTCCACAGTCGTTGTTGCGCTCCACAACCAGCACGACCATGCGGCCTGGTTTGGGCCTGATCCATCTGGGTTTAGCCTTGCAGGCTGGCCTTTGGCCTCTAGCCTACTGGCTGGAGTGCTGGGCTTGACACGAGCCTGATCGGTTGGGCACCAGCCTTGCTGCTAGGTTTAGCGTTTGGTTGGACACCAGCCTTGCATGCATGCCAAAATTCTAGCGAATGGCTTCCCATCTGCTGAAAAATTCAGCGTGGTCCGCCCAAATAGACGACTGGAATTTCCCAGAGTCCCAAATAGTTTCAGAGCGGGACTTGCCAGCGTGGTCTAACCCATCCAACGTTTGGAAAATTCACAGCGGTTCACTCATCGAATAGCTGGGATTTCCAACAATATAAACACAATCTCAAAGGGTGGCTTATTAATCCAATGGTCGACGCTTTTAGTATTTCAGGCAATAGATGTGCAGTGGAATTTTTCTAGCGTCTCAAGCACATTGAGATTTAAATTTCCAACATGAATGGTCATTTGGACGGGTAGATTCTCATCAACATCCCATCACACATAAAGCTGGATTTTCCAACATGACCATTCACGTCCGAAGGCTATATACACCCTGGGAAAAGTTCACATATTTGATAACCCAAACCAATGGTTGAAATTCTCCAGCATTATAGGCAACAGGTGGACGGCGGAACTCTACCTACGTTCCATCCAGACAAAGGCTAGATGTTTTTAGCACACACGGAATGTCCAAATGGAATATCCATCCATTCTAAAACTATAACATGAATTTCCAGCCAAGTAACCAACATCTCACCATCCAAGCAAAGACCAGTTACATGATTGAAAATCTTATTTCAACGGTGGGTTTGCGTCTTGTGGTTAACGTCCATCTGTTAAATCCATTCCAACACTGGATGTCTGGACGTCTTCAGTCATCCTTCTTTGGCTAACATGCCATGACACTGTTGCTACTGCCATGAGTGGGACCCACACCCCCACACATGCAGCGACCAGCAATGTCAAATATATTTATATATAATACATGAGCATATATTTACTTCTCTGAAAAAAATTACAGAAATAAAATCTATATTTATTTCATGTTTCCAATCATCTAATATAGATTTATTTTCATGTAGCCACTAACATTCAAATTTCATTCTTCTGCTTATTCCTAACATTCCATTTGAAATCTATGACATATAGGAAATTACATCTTAAGCTGATACACACATTGGTACTTGATGAGGCGATCCACTAAGGAGATTGACCACAACTCCTTCTAAGCTTTATGTAAAATGAGTAAGTCAATCTTGCCTAAATAGTTAGTTCTTATCTATTTGGTCATAGGCCCCAAAGCAAATCCAATGGTTTGATCATTGCCAATGATCCATCTGACATGTCTGATGATCAATAAGTCAAAGTCAATGGTCAAACATGCCAAAAAGATAAACTTTATTGATTCATATTATTACATCTTCCCCACCTTATAAAAGTTTTGTCTTTGAAACTTATGTTATATTGCAGAAAAGGAAAAACTAGGGTAACACTATTATACGTCTTCCTCAAGCTCTTATGTAGCCTTTCTCTCACTATGGTTGCTCCACTAGACCAAGATATACTTCACTACCTTCCCTTTCAACTGTTTGTCATAGACATTAAGTCTCTAAATTGGCCACTCCTAGCATTTTAGATTCTCCTCAAACTGAAATTGCTCCACATGTAACACACAAGAAGGATTTGTTATATACTTCCTCAGCTCTGAGATATAGAATACATTGCGGGTCTAGATAGTGATGATGCTAAAGTCAACTGGTATGCAACTCCACAAACAGACTCTAAGATCTTGAAACTCCCAATAAAATAAGGACTAAGATTCTCCTTTACTCTGAATCTCATTAACACATGCTTCCTAATAGTAAATTGAAGATCTCAACACTTGCTGTTAGCATACTTTCTTTGCTTGTCCTATGCTACCATAGGATGTTGTCTGAACACTCTCACTGTATTTGTTGCCTGTTGAACTAACTGAGGTGTTAGTGTTGGTTTAAATGCATGGTTTCAATGGCAAACAAAACTTGATTAAAGATCATATACTAATGGTTGTTGCCAAGATTTTAGTATGCAAAAATCAAGTTGCAGGTTTTATAAAAAATAACCACAGAAAACATATTCCATGACGTCAAGGCTTGAAAATGTAAAGAACCAAAAGATCAAGTGCTGTTATAGACAAAGCACTTAGTTGTTTCCATTCTTTTGTCAAAATGAAAGATTATATCTGACGGATACAAAGCAGTGTATATACAACAGACTTCATCTTCTTTTTAATATAAGTTTTGTTATCATTAAAATCATATATAATATATTTTCAACATTCTCCTCCTTTTTGATGATGACAAAACCCTGAAGACTTATGATTATTAATAAAGCGCCCTTTGAATATTGGTCTCTTATAATCCTATGAGTTCGATTCTATGGGTTTGATTCTTTTATCATTATCCTAATTTAATCATTATTCTCACAAGTTTCTCACAGAATTCGCTCCCCCCTTTTGTCATGATCAAAACTATTTTTTAAGCTTATTACTTTCCCCCCTTTTAATTCTAGTTCTCTAATATTTCTCTTCCTTAATTATATTTGTCTTTTATCTTTCTTTAAAATTTTCTCCCCCTATTTTATTGAGTCCTAGAATAATTTTCTCTCCACCTTTTGGGTTATAATTTATCACTCAATTTTCTTTTCCATAAACTAATTTATTAGATTTATTAAACATCTTCCAACCATTTTGATAATTAACCATTCTTATTACTAGGAAAGGTAAAAGAATAGCAATTAGACATTAATTATGTATTAATCATCAAAATCATATTAATATACTGAATGTAAATAGAGTGATTTAATGCAATGACAATGTATGGTTTACTGTTAATGTGTGTCTTCTTTTAATTAATGTTTGTTTGTCATTATTATCAGGGGTGACAGTTCGAGATATTAATGGTGTAGTTGATTGATTACTTGGGAAGTAAAGAAACGTTCGTCTGTCTCTTTTATTGTGTAGAGAGATTAGAGAGAAGAGACGACCCTTCAGTGCTTACCAAGGTGATTATGGCTTCTTCTAGTTCTTTTGTAAAGTTTATCCAAGGTGAGAAAGACGATGCTGCTTTTAAGGCTGCAGAGAGATGTCTGGTTCTTCAGAATAAGATTAAGCAGCCAAAGGTTGATTTGGCTACTTTTAAGGGTAGTAATCTTTAATTTGATCATCTCTTAACTAAGATCTCTATGGCTTATATGGAGGCCGTAGAAGTTATTAAAGATTTGAAAACTGAGTTAGCCAAAGTTCACTAAAGAGTTAATGAGTTAGAAGCAATTGTGGATGTTTTAGCTAATTAAATATTTTTGCTTTTTAATCTAAACTTGTTATGTAATATTACAACTCTTTAAGCTCACATTTGTGATTTTACATGGTTTAGTTTTTTTTTTTAATGAAATAAGTTTAGTGATTTATGTTGTTTTACAGAATCATTCTTTTAGTTGGTTAATTATTGAATGTGTATCTTTTATTCATTATTGTTTAACAGTGATAATGCATAATCCTAATTTGTCCTTTCTGAATCTCTAAAATTTGTAGATCCATTTCTGTTTAAGCTATCAATTAGATGATTACTTTCGTAAAGTTTTATGTATCTTCTGAGAATTTGTTGTAACCTTGTATTCTATGATATTTAGTTGGACAGACAGTATATGAGGTTAACATTCGGGCAAAAATGGAGAGAGAGATAAGTGAGAAAAATAATTAAGTTTACTTTTTGGAAGAAGAGATGAGACAGTTAAAGAGGGAATTAAAGTCTACTAAGAAGATGAATGTCTCTTCAGATCTTCTTTCGACTGACCAATATATAGCTTATGGAGAGATTGTGGATAGGATTAAGGCTTTGGAGAAGGAACTATCTAAGACTCAGGATAGGATTACAGAATTATTAGCAGTTATCGAAGTTTAAAAGAGTAAATATCTTTAATTTTCTTTGTTAAATTATCTAAAGTTATTGGTGAAAGTTTTTGGATGTTTACATGTTCATGGAATTTTATTAGATGTTTTATTGTATGTTATGATGATTATCTTTATGAGTTTTTACCTTTTAATTCTGGATCTTTATAAGAGATCAAGTCGATTAATATTATTACAGAATGAATGACTAGGAATGAAATTCCTATACGAGACCTTAAACTGTGAAGTTTCTCAAACAGGCTTGACTATGCCTTAGGACTGTAATGATGTTAGAGTTTTGATCATTTTAAGGCATGTTAAGATTTTCAGAATGGTTTAGCTCAAAATAGTAAGTTCAGATCTAAAGTAGTTCATTCAGAGGCATCTAGAGTATGTACCAATAAAAGAAATATAATCAAGTTTGACAACTTATCTCTTTTGACGCTTCCCTTCATAGATTTCTCATTTGAGTTTGCAAGTATTGTTGTCAGCTTGACTATTCGTTCTGCATCTACTATTTGATGTTGATGATCCTTCCTCTGAGATATGATATTGTCCGGCATATAGTCTTAATTTGTTTAATCATTTTCTTGCATCTGGAACTAGAACTTGTTAGCTCATTTGCTTGGATTTGTGAGCTAAGAAGAAGATCTTGATTTCTTATTGTTCTCATTCTTCTTCTATGCCCATCTCAAGCTTTCCTACATATACTTAAAAAAATCATGCACTTTTTCTTCATTGGTAGACTCATACAGATGTGAACATGTGTTCTTATGTATTAGTGCAAAGTATCATTTTATCCAATAGTATGCAGAGAATCAAGCTGTTTAATTAAAGTAGTTTTCATGAATGAATAGGGTGATTGTTCTGCTTCAATTAATCAATGAGTCATCTGAACTAGCATAATTAGGAATGATAGTTAACTTTATATGCTAGATCAACTCATCTTAAATGATTTTGAGCACAATCATTTAGTTTTGTTATTTTACTATTATTTAATTATATATCTTTCTTTTAGTTATGTGTCTTTTAGACATTCTTGTTTTCAAGTTGGTTGTTATTTTTGGAATGCTTATTTTTCTTCTTGATTATCTTGAAAGTTTTACCTTATAATTTTTAGAGTTTTATTAGTCCTAGTATGAATTATATAATCTCCTATGTATAAAAATATATGCATAGAAAATACTATGTATGAAAGTTCATTTCTATCTATGTACAACTATCAAAGTAATCAAAATTCTAAATATGGTTTCTACATAGGAATAAATGAATGAATGAATATACAAAAATATGTAAACATAGTTTTAGAATTCTATTTTAATCTATATACAGCTGAAGAAAATTCAAACAAAATTCTAACTATTAAATCTAGTTTTTGAATGTACAAACAAGATATGAGGGTATAAGAGTAAAGCTTGATTTCTATAAATAAGAATATATACACATCTAATTAGATATAGGTCATCAAAATCCTAAAAAGCAGAGTAAGAGTGTAAATCTAATTCTACAGGAATTTAATTAATTGAATGTGAAAGTTAAAAATAAGAGCATGTAAATAAATGAAATAATAAATTGAAAAACTGAACATAAGTGCTTATTAACAAAAGAATGGACTGAAAGAAATGCACAAGTAAATATTTCAAAAATTCAGATATTGACACATTCAATAATGGCGCTTGAGTTTAAGTGTCATACCTGCACTTACCTTTTCTTTTTATTTTGAAGGAACTTGATATTTCATCATGTCTTTAATTTATTTCTTTAGACTAAGTCTTCTTTCTCTTTCTTCTTCTTCAAGAGATCATTTTCTCCTATCTTAGATTTCCTGCACTCAAGTTAGTTTAAATGATAATGCAAGTGGTGTGTGAGTGCCAAATATTTTTGTCCCTTAATAATTTATCTTTGGCTTGTCTAAAGATTTCTCATATTAATGTATATGCCAAGACTACCTTACAATCAGTGGGACAGAAGCATATAATGAGTTTTCAACATTTTTGGCTCTGCTCTCGTTTCATCCTCGCTTATGTCAATACAGAAAATTTTCATAAATGAAAATCACTTGGCCATAAGAAATGTTTCCAATCTCCTTTTACATTATATCCAGTTTAATCCATCAAAAATTTGGAAGATGGGAGATGGACTATTCTTTGAAGTACAGAGAAGATAACATTGTTGAGTAAGCCAAACGGATTGCTAGAATTGTTTATCTAGCCCACTCTGATACCACTTGAGAGTTCCTGTAGGATAACTTAACTCAAGACGGGAGGGGTGAATTGGGTAAATAAAAATTTGTTGCTTAATCCTCGTTGGATCATTTCCCTCTTGTCATGATTGTGTATGGTGTGGCATAGGATGGTGTGGCATAGGATGAATAATAGAGATAATAAAATGTATGAAGAGTAAAGCAAATAAACATACACACACAGACAAGACGAATTTTATAGTGGTTCAGGACCCCATCCACACATCCACTCTTCCAAGGTCACCAACTCATTGTGCTTTGGGTTCCACTACACCCCATTTAATGGAATACATAAGTGTCCCCAACACTTCTTTTGGATTCCAGCTCCAGGGGGCATAAACAAAAGTGTCCCCGACACTCTTCTGGTTTTATGAGTTCACTAGGAAATTCACCCATTTCAAAGATCACATGCAAACTTGGTAGTTTTTTCGAGCTCACTACCAACTCACTGGTTTTGAAGCTCACCAGCAGACTTGATGGTTTTTCAGAGATCACTAACAACTCATTACAATGTGTTTTATCGAGTTTATCACAAACTCTTTGATTTTTAGATTAACTAGAAAACTATTACACATTTAAGCACAGGGGAAGATATGATCTTTCTCAGCTCTATCAATATATAAAGATTTTCCCAAAATATAAAGATAATGACCATATAGATAAGCAGATTTAAGCTCATAAAAGATAGGTAATGCTTTAAGCTCTTGGCCATGGGTGGAAGGATTTTTATCAAGTTAAGCACATTTGTAATGGATTCCTTTACCACCTTCGAATCATCCTGCTTCTTCTCCTTAAATAACTTTTTCAAAATCTTGACCGTTGGAGAAGATGGGATCCATTGAATGTAGAGATGAGAGCAACATAGAATGAATAAGACCATTTGAGTTTTCTGCTATTGAAGTCCTGGTCTTTTTGTTTTATCTCGAGCTGCTGTAATGCCAATCAGAGAGGAGGATGAGTTGTGATAAATGTATTCCTCGTTTAACTTGTTATAGCCTTAAAAAACTTATAGCGCCGCTTATTACCAAAAATGGTGACTAGTATAAGTCTGCATAATGACGGCTCAAATGCAGATGCCATTTGTGTGCTAGTTACATAAACCGATTCTCCTTTGATATGTCATGGCCTCTCTTTGTCTATATTTGTCTACCATAAGTTGTAGACAAATTGTTCCAAGGTTTGTTTGTTAGATGAATTTCTAAAAGAATGATTTCTCTGTTAAGTAGCAAATGAACTTTGACACAGATGAAGTTACATTGACTGATAGACAAACACTTCCTTGTCTACCTCAATTCCTCCAAAAGATTATTTATTGATCAATCCTTCATGTATATGCTTTATTTATTGAAGATATCAAACTATCTTTGAATGGTGCTGACGAAGATGAGTTGATCGATTAAAAAATAATTCCCTTAATACAAATAGATGAAGTAAGATATACTTCCTTTATTTTTCTTCGTTTGTTGGAGGTAACAGATGAAGTTTGCTCAGTCTTGTACTAAGAGACAATGTGCGATTTTCTTCTTTTGTTCCTTATTGTCTATTGAAAGTGCTAGACATAGTTAACTTCAATTTGCTCAAACAGATGAAGTGTGGTGTTCATCTGGTGTAAGTAATAGACGAAATGTGTTCTGCTTTGTCTTGGATAGAATACTTTGCATGTCCCATTTGTCTGTCATAAGTTATAGACGATCGTGCCTTTTTTTATTATAGAATATTTTGATCCAAGTAGCTCTTTGTCTGTTTAGCTTTGTCTATGCTCACTGTGCAACATTTACTTCATCTTCTACTTTAGCTGAACTTTGCCTGTTGTAACAAACGACCTTTTGATCCGAAGGCGAGACACAGTTCTTTAGCTTTTTTGCACACTTTGGGTAACAGAAGGGGTTTGTTGTAACAACTTCTTTGGTTCTTCAATCTTGATTTGTTTGTCTTAGCTTAGCTGAAGTTGCTCTCCCTTGTATTAAGCCTTATTATCCTCAGACAAATTCTTTCTTTAACTTTATTGATCAGAGAAAGTCTCCTTTCTTGTGCCTGGTCATTTGGGTGGCTATTTTTTTTTGTCTTTCTTCATTTGTCTTCCAAGCTTTGAGTTGCTTCTTCATCTTTGTGCTTTATCTTGGACAGACATTGATCAAATCAAGTAAATAGTTTGAATTTCTTGGATATAATTTAAGCTCTCTAATCATGGCTTCTTCTTTAACTCCTTGTTTGGCATTTGTCTATTGATGTTTTCTCTTTGAGGTTGACAGACAACGCAAACTCCTTATAGCACATCTTCGAAGCCTTGTTTGTCTTCCATTGCTTTTGTTTGTGGAAGCTTCTTTTAGACAACTGCAACTTTTCTTTCTTACTTGTCGTTTGCTTTCTTCTTCTTCTTCTTCTTCTTCCATGATTTTCATCAATTTAGCTCCTTTAGAACATAGCAGACAGTTTGTGACAGATTATTGCAGACGATAATTATCCTACACTTGCTACGTTATTAGCTTTCATAAAATTAGAATGTATTTTATCCTAATGTGAGTAAAGCCAGGATAATATACATTTTCATTAAATGCATGAAAGCTTAAGTGATTATGGTGCTTAATATGATTTAACAAGTTTATGCAGTAAAGATTAATTAATGTTTATTGTTTGTGCACCATAAAGTGAAGATTGTATGCTTGTTTAATTAAACATTCATGATTAAGTATTTATGTTAGATGATTGTTATCAATTCATAATCATACATATGATTGTTAGAGATTTAAGCATACAAGTGTCTTCTTTTTAATATAAGTTTTGTTATCATTAAAATTATATATAATATATTCTCAAAAATAATATAGCAGACTCTATGCTTTGCATTCTTCTACACATTACATACACTTGTTAATATCCACATCTCCTTAGCACCCACAAACTAAGATCGATGGATATACAATACCTTGGCTATCAAACCACATGCATCCACACAATAATATGGCATGCTATGCAATTAGATGATAATACATGTTTTATGTATAATCACAGATATGTCAATTAATATTCATCATCACATATAAGAAAATGTAATAGCATCTCCAATGTGATCACGACCTAGCCCCGTTAGGAGACCCAACACCCTGTTGGGCTCCGTCCTCTGGCCTGTTAGCTAGAAATTTTAAATAAAAAGGGTGAGTCTAGGTAAAACTCAATAAGCAGGTAAGCAAAATAAACAACAGTAAATAATAAGATGAATAATGATGAATAAAGTAATAAACAATGATGTAATCGAGCAAAACATGACATGCCATATGCATAGTTGTAGTTGGTCAGATTGCTAGGATCATTAGGGTTTGTTGTTAATACTTTATTAATCATATCATACATAATTATAGTGGTATCTTAGACATAATCAGCTAATCAATACTAGTACGTATACCTATACTCTGGCAATGCCGAACACTGCCCTGTACACCAGCCAATTCATATCACACCACTACCACCTATACCATCGCACTACTCTACCATCACCCATGTACTCCACCCCGAGAGGCACACAAATCAAGATACTACCCTTTCACTCTTCAGCACGTCGGGTCCATCCCGACAATCCTAGCTAGAAGCCTACTAGGCCCACATAGCCACATTGCTATATATAGTGGCATCCCACCTTCGTTGCCTCACAAAAGTACCGGTTCAACTTAAACGAACCTATACAAGCTAATTAGGTCAAAAGAAAGTACACAGGCCATCTAGGCTGACAGCAACGCCTAGCCGCACTGGCTACCCACACAACCGCCCACTAGCCAACCAGGCCACTCCTTGCCATATGGTAGATATATATCTACCTTGTGCCATCATAGGATGAATATATGAGCCACATAGGGCTCTGTACCAATCAGGCACCAAAACTAACAATGTTGGCACTCCTAGGGGTGTAAAACCCATATACAAAAATTCTAAAATAACATTCTTTGTTTTCTAATTTATCCATATTTATTTAATTTAAAAATTTTATGTAGGTTCCACATAGCATCAAAATTTTATGAAAAAAATTTGGTTAACAACAATTTAAATTGAGAAAATTAAAAATAAGATATGAAAATTCAAAATAAAAATTATATACAAAATTTTCCAACTCTGTTTCATCTAAAATTTTTTATTAGATGAAAATTAATACATTTGAATTTGTGTAAAAATTTCAAGTCAAAATAACTTAAATTTATAAAATCACAAATAAAATACAAAAATTAACAAAAATGACAAAATGGGCAACGGACGAATTTTTGGGCTATTTCTTTCCCGGATTTTTTTTGGACCATCAAATGATCGAATTATTTTATGAAAAATTTTAGATTATAATTTAAATATATGAAAATTAACCCTATATTTTATACTTACAAAATCACATCATTTTATAAGTTTTAATTAAGCTCAAGAGGGGTACTTGTTAAATCACTTTTTCAATGTTTTATTCAAGTTTTTCATGAAGGTTTCTAACTGTTTTAACTAATTTTTCAATGTAAAACACATGTGCTAATTAATGATATTAATCATGATCAAATAAGGCATATAAAATATAATTAAATCAGTATAAGCATATTCAAAAATTAATAAAAATTTATGCCCAAAAATACAACAGCTAGTTGTCTAATTTTTAACACATTATAAACACCTGCTTACCTTATGATATTAACTAATTGGCACTGCCCTTAAGCTCCAATTTACACCCTATAACAAAGCCTTAATTCTCTCCCAAATCACAGCCTTAATCATGGGTAAAAATTGCATTAATTTCCATTCAAAGACAACATTAATGTAGAAACTAGTTGTCGACCTAATTTACATTGATTGCATTAACTGTTTGAGCTTATTAAGGGCTATATTACAATGGCAATTAGGCCCTAATTTTCCCTTGCTAACCTAGCCTAATTATTTGTTTAAAGAATCAAGTTCACAACCCATTTCAACATGAATAGATTGTGTATTCCATCTGTTTCATTTTTCTAGCAACATAATCTAATATCTGTTAATTGTTGGCAATTAAATAAATGTAATTACTCATTAATTATGCATAAAACACCCTAAATACTGCTCCTTAATCCCATTCAAAATTTCCAGCAACCTTATTGCATTAGGGTTTATTTTTTTTCTTTTATCTAATTCCAACATGATTTTTGCATGAATTTCTTCCATAAACACCATCACTATGTAAATTAGATTAAGCACTTACCCTAATCTTCCAAGTTTCCTTGGTGGGTCCCACTGATCAACAATAATCCTTGAATTTGAGAGGCAACCACTCCTTGATCTCAAGAAAATTTAGGTACCACGGGCTAGAGATCACCCTTTGATCAATTTGCAAGTGTTTTCTCTACGAAAAAATGAAGTAATTGAGGAATTGGGGAAGATGGGTGGGCCATTTACATGGAGAAGGGAAGAGCAAGCATAGAATGGGATGGAAGATGGGTTTGCAATGCTTTTATTTACTTAAAAGTTATGGTGGTTTGCTGCCCATTTGCATTCCATGCATGTACTCACTTGAATTTTTCAGAATCCTATTCAAGCATTGTTTTTAACACATGTGAGTTACCCATTTGATAAATCATGTACTTGAATTAATTTTTCATCCATTTAATGTATCATTTCCATAATTTATTTATTTGTCTCAATTAAATTTGATTTAACCAAAATTTTTAGAATTTATCGACAACTCGATATTTCAGATTTCCACATGCAGTTTATGATTTTTCTTCATTTATTAATCATTAATTAATGTATGTCTTCATCATCCTCACATTAATGTGGATATTCCATCCATTTTTAAAATTTTTCTATAATAAAATTTAATATTTTTTATTTACTCCTTTAACGTTCCACTGATTTAATTTCATTTTCTTTTTCACTTAAATCATTTATTTAGTATAATTTGATGTATTCCCAATCTTATCCTCATGTTTATATTGATAATCCACTCAATGTCATAAATTTTCTACAATAATTTCCTTGAAATTTTAATTATATAACATGTTGAACCGACAAAAATTGCCAAAAATTTACAATAGTAAAAATTTACATTTTTAAAATTTTCAGGGCCTTATAATCTGTCATCAGCAAGCCAAAGTTAAGCCAATGGTCATCTATTGATAACAAACAAAGTAGAGGAGTGAAGATCTTCCAGCGTAGCAGTGAAAGATAGTATGATAGAGCAAAGACTTCATGAACCAATGACCATTTGTGGTGAAAAGATAGAGGAGAAGTGAAGGTCGTATGGCAGAGCGAAAAGGTTCATCTGGTGGAGCAATGGCATCTGTCTGTTCAATTAAGCTCATCTACTATCTATAATAGACAACCCAACAAACAAAGCCGAGAAGAAAATTTATCTGCGCCTTAATGCTGGGTCTGTGACTTTTAACAAACAACCCATTAGATAAAGCAATGACGGAAATTCATCTATGCTACAACATTTCATCTGTTACTTACAACAGACAACTTAATAGACAAAGTATTGAAGAAATAAGTCATCCATGCTTCTACAATTCAATAGACAAACCATAAGACAAAGCATTGGAAAGGATGATTTGTCTGCTAGCACTGAAAATGATGACTTGTTTGTTACTTATGAAAGACAAACCAGAAGACAAAAGAACTATGTCTTATGAATAGTTGGATAGATACTTTGTCTGTCATAAGTAAAAGATGAGCAACGGTTTATTGGTCTTTGCTCAACATTAATAATGCCCTTTTCATATTGATGAAAAAGTTAGCCAATGCAGCAATGCCTTGACCAGAGCTCATTAAGAAACTAGAAATTATTTTCTCCAAGGTCGGCATCGTAGGCATTTCAACAGACGAGGATTAAGTAGAAGTCAGAGAATTCAAAATATGCTAATCAGAATAGTCTTCTATCATTAATGGAGCTCACCTACCACCAATGACTGAAATAAAATTAGCTATAAATAAAGCATCGTTGGAGCAGGAGAAGCAACCAAGTATTGAGAAGATCATTCAAAAATCCTCTTAAGAGCATTTACTGATCTAAGATAAACCTTCTCCAATCCTTTAAAAGTCAAGAGCCTTACATTTGAACCTTCCTCAACTTTCTTTGAAGGCTCACAATAACCTTTGGGAAGATCATTTATTTCTGCATTCAATTTTCAGAAACCTTCCCCTGTGCTTACTAAGAAATACTTGTGCTTCAACTTCTGATATTCATTCTTTGTAAATTCCTTAAGTTAGTAGTTGAGACTAGACTCAAGAAGAGCTGTAACTATCCGAGTGTAGACAAGAGCTATTTATTCATGCTTCCTAGAGCTAGAATCTAGAAGAGTGCCAGTAGCACTGTGTTCATGCTCCCTAGAGTTAGATTTTAGAAGAGTGCTGGGAGCAATACTGTATTTTTTGCTATTGGGAATAGCAGAACCCAAGATACTAAGAAAAAAGTGTTCATGGAAGAGTGAAGTAGAGTATTTTCTTGGACCACTATAAAAATCATTATGTCTTATTTATTTGTGCATTTGTTGATTGAGTGATTGATTACTAGAGGGATGATTAATCCTAAAGGAGTTGATAAATAATTTTTAAGTACCCAATTCACCCCTCCTCTTTTAGGTTTGCCTGATCTTCCGGACTAATGGTTAGTAGTCTCCATTCACTAACTTTGTCCAAACATAGTGTGTGTGGCATCTCTTGCCATACAACACCTCAAATGGAGCCATGATGATGCTTCCCTAATAACTATTATTATAGGTAAACTTTGCCATTGGTAGATAATGATCCCAAGATCCTCCAAAATCCAAGACACAAGCACATAACATGTCTTCTAGAATCTGCATCATCATCTTTGACTAACCATCAATCTATGTGTTGTAAGCAAAATTCTAGCCTAACTCTATCCCCAGTGCCTCCTACAACTTTTTCCAGAATTCATAGATGAATTGATGATCTTTGTCTGATATAATTGAGATAGGTACCCCATACAATCTAATAATTTCCCACAAGTACAACTTAGCCATTTGCTCTTTTCCAAAGTTCATTTTATGTGGTAAGAAGTTGGATGACTTGGTAAGTTGATCCACCATAACCCACACTGCATCAAAACCTGCTTGAGTCCATGGTAAAGAAGTTACAAAGTCCATAGTGATGCGATTCCACTTTCACTTGGGAACCTCAAGTGGTTGCAATAAACCCACCGGCCTTTAGTCATCCACCTTGACCTACTGATACTTTAAGCATTAAGCAACAAACTAAGGAATCTCTCATTTCATATTATTCCACCAAAAGTTCACTCTAAGGTTTCTGTACATCTTGGTACTACCTAGATGAATGAAAAATCTTGATTTAGGTGCCTCCTCTAGGATCTCTAGCCAGAGATTATCCACATTAAGCATCACCAATGGAACAATAGAGCACCATCTGGTGCTCATTGAAACTCAATCTACTTTCCTTGATCTAGTTTGTCACAAACTTGCTGAACAAATGGATCCTGCTTCTTAGCTACCTTGATTCAATCCACCAATGTCGGTTTGATCTCCAAAGCACAAATCTAAGATATCTTAGATGAAGGAAACACCTCAAGTCATAATCTTTCCATTTTTCAGATCCACTATAATTGTTGTGTGATGAGGGATGTTGCTCCTACACATTTACAGCCTCCTACACATTTACAGCTCAAAGCATCTACCACCATCTTTGCTTTACCTGAATGGTACTACATAGTGACATCATAATTCTTTAACTGCTCTAAACACTTCCTTTACCTGAGGTTCAACACCTTCTAGTAAAAGATATATTGAAGACTTTGGTGGTCCATAAAGATCTATATCTTCTCATCATGTAAGTTGTGTCACTAAATCTTCATAAAAACACCACTACTTTGAGTTCCAAATCATGCATAGGATAATTCTGCTCATACGACTTCAACTGATGTGAAGTGTATGCTATCACCCTACCACTTTGCATAATAATACACTCAAGCCTCTTCTCTAATGCATCACTATATACTTCAAAATCATCTTCATTGTCTGGTAAAGCCAACACTAGAGTTGTGATTAAATGATTCTTTAACTCTTGGAAGCTCTTCTCATACTCATTTATCCATGCAAATCTTGAGTTCTTATGTGTCAGTTGCATCAAAGGCATCACAATAGAGGAAGATTTTTCTATGAATTGTCTGTAATAACTAGCCATACTTAGGAAACTAAAGATAATTGTAAGTCTCGATCACCATTACCTGGTTCTTTGAATCCACAAAAATCCTTGCTCCACTAATTACATGTCTAAGGAAAGAAATGCTTTCTAGCTAAAAGTCACACCTCTCAATGGCCAAATTTTAATGCCTCATAAGTGCACAAGTTTACCATGTTAATTCTAACCCCTTTACAAAGCTTAATTTTGACGATGAATGAGATTAAACAACTTAGTTTTGATGATGAACAAACAAATGAGTGAAGAATTAAGGTACTAATAGGTTACTTTCCAAGTGATTCAACATTTATATATCAAAACTGATTAAGGAGAGTAATCACAAGTAATAAAAGGTGTTAATTGTAAAATTATTACATTAACCCTTCAAAGAAAGATATTTTAAAATTGAATGCTCAAATAAAGGTTATTTAGAAATCAATTAGAACTAAATCAAAATCTGTTCAGAGACTTGGTGTGAAAAATTAGAAATTCAAAAGTAAACAGAAGTAAGTCAGAACCCCATTAGAAAAATAATGCAAAACTCAAAAGAACCTAAAAGTAAATAGACATATCTGAGAACCCCATTAGAGATTGTTTAGAACCTCCTCAAAATCAGGATGCAACATTATTGTACATCAAAAGATGGATAGAAGCTTTCTCAAAATTGTAGAAATATGTCAAAAATTAAACAAAGGAACTTTTTGCACTCAAAAGTTCTTTAGAAGAACCTTAAAAACAATACCAAGCATACAAAATTAACCTAGAAGAAAATTTTGAAGTCAGAATCTTCTTAGAAGACCTTCAAAAAAGAGACAAAAATACAACATAAGTAAACTAAAAAAGTCAAGAACGACAGAACTAAATTAAACCCTCAGAGTGAAATCAGAAGTATTATTCCACATTCAAAAGAACCTCAGAAACAATATCAAGGCATACAAAATTATTCTAAAAAAAATTTTAGTGTGTCAAAAGTAACTCAAAATGTTGACACAATACTTAGAAGATCTTCAAAAGCAACTCGGAAGCCTTCTCAGAGTCATCTTTAAGAAGACAAGAGTCAAAAAAAAATTGTAGAAGCAAAATACAATCTTCATAGGTATATTAGAACTCAGAAGATCTTCAAAAGATTAAAATATGAATATTAAAGGCTAAATCAATGTATAGAAAATCTGAAGAGAATACTAATAAGAAATCACTTATCATAGAAATTCTGAAGAACCACTTTAGAAATTTTGTTAAGCTATGGATTGAACATCAGAAGTTATGGGTACTTAACTTGGAAATTTTGAAGCTCGACATAATGCAAAAGTTGTTACCAACTTTGCCTAACAAATTTAAAAATGGTGCTAAAGGTTGTAATAACTAAATATTTGCAAAGCTTATAAAAAGATGATTAAGGCAACACCTAATGATATCCAAGAATACACTAAAAATCATTTGATTTAAGAAGAGCATTCACGATCTTCCATCATTCAACTCTAACTACTACAATACTGGCAAAGCCTTTAAAGCCTTCAAAGCTAGATCTGTGTCAACTTGAAAAGGAGTTTGAATATGATCTCATTGCATATTTTATTCATTTAATTGAGTTTTAATTTTTGTACAAGTTTGCCTAAGTAAGAGGCATTAATTTGTACATTTCTATTTGAAAAACCAGTGAGTTAGTTGGTGAACTCTATTAAACCAATAGTTTGTAAAAGTTTTTGGCTAGCTTAGAAAACCAGTAAGTTAGTTGGTAAGCTTGGAAACCAATGTGTATAAGTTAGTTGGTGAGCTTGGAAACCAATGTATATAAGTTAGTTGGTGAGCTTGAAAACCAACATGTAAGAGTTTCTGGTAAGCTTGGAAAACCAGTAAGTTATTGGTGAGCTTGTAAAACCAATAAGTGTTTAGTGAAATCTGAGTTCAACAAAGGAGGCTGACTTAGAGAAGTGGAGTAGGAACCCAGGAAGGGCCAAACCACTGTAAAAATTTATGCATATATGCTATGAATTTTACTTTTTTTTTTAATTTTAAGCACATCTTTCAAGTTATTGACTAAAATTTTTGAAAGCTCAATTCACTCCCCTCTTAAGCTACCATCTAGCTAATTCACTCCCTCTTAAGCTACCATCAAGTCAAGGACCAACATACCATAGTATAGTGCGCAAAAATAAGGTTTGATCCCATAGAGAATTGATTAAACTAATTCAAATTAATTTAGTTACTATTACTCATACAACTTAAATTAACAAGATCCGTATTCTTATTAATTTCCATTAAGCTTAGATTTCTTTTCTCTCTTATTTCCATCATTTGATTATTCAAAAAGAATTTATGATTAGAGTAATTTGGTATTTGGTAACCATAGTCCTCATGGGAACGATCTCTACTTTCAGTTTATTACTTGTTGAGGACATGTGCCCTTGCATTAGAAAAATTTTCAACAAGTTTTTGGCACTGTTACTAGGGACTATAGTTTTCATCAATATCGAAATAAATAACTCTAGTTTTTCTTTGAATTTCTTTCTTTTAGTTTTATTATTCATTGCTCTATACCTTTTTCATAGGGTCTTCCATTGGTGTGTGCAAAGGTTTGGGAGCAGCCATTTAATCCCTTTTAATTTTGAGATAGAAAGCACTCTTCAAAGAATTAAAAGGGAGAAAATAGAAGTTGTCATTCAGTCGCAACACCCTATGGATGATCTTGGTGAAGTGAATGAGAATCCTCCACCAATGGCTTTGAGGCTATGCATTGCCAACTGCAATCGGGATTCAATCTGTCATTGGATGGCAAACTATCTGTGCAAACAATTTTGAATTGAAGCTAGTGACTTTGTAGATGATTTAAGGGACTTAATTTATAGGACTGCCCAATGAAGATCCCAATGCTCACATTGCAAACATTTTGGAGATCTGTGACATTGTCTACAATGGTGTCTCTAATGATGCCATTTGCTTTTGGTTATTCCCTTTCTCTTTGAGGGATAAAATAAAGAATTGGGTTGAATTCTTTACTTGCAAGCTCTATCACTAGTTGGGATGATTTAGTTCAAAAAATTCTTGCTAAAATTTTCCTCCAGCAAAAACAACTAAGATGCAAATAGAGATCAACAATTTTATCCAACACAAAGGTGAAACTCTATATGATGCTTGGGAGAAGTACAAGGAGTTGCTGTGAAAGTGTTCATATCATGGGATGCTTAATAGGATGTAGGTTCACAATTTTTATAATGGATTGACTGGCATAACTAGAACTTTGATTGATGCATCTATTAGTGGAGCATTGATAAAGAAATAAAGGATGAGGCATATGAGTTGCTGGAGGACATGACCACCAATAACTTCCAATAGCCAATTGAGAGGGTGACGGCAAAGAAAACAGTAGGAGTCTATGAGTTTGTTGCTTTATCTACTTTGCCTATCAAGTTATAACTCTTACAAAGCAAGTTCAAAATAGTAAAGTGGTAGTTAATGCTATTTAGACTCCTAAATTCTTTTGTGACTTTTTTCAGGGCAATCATCTTAGTGAAGAATGTCAAGCTAGAAATCCTTTCATGTAACCTCAACTAGCATAGGCACAATTTGTTGGAAACTTTAACAAGTAGCAGAATAACCCATATTCCAATACATATAATTCAGGATGGCTCAATCTTCCTAACTTCTCATAGGGAAATAATCAAAATATGGGGTAACCTCATCAAGGGTTTCAATAACAAGAAAAGAAAACATATTTGAAGCTGGTCTAACTTAGTTGGCCAACAATATTTTTCAAGTTCATGACAAACTAGCAAGTTCATGATTGAGACAAGGACCAATTTTTAGAACCAATCTACTTAGATTTGGAATTTGGAAGCCTAAACTGCTCAATTGGCCAATATGTACAATGGTCACCAACAAGGTAATCTGCCTAGTGATAGGTGAATTTCATTCACTTATATCATGCATATTCAAACTTAATTAGCATTGATAAATTTAAATGAATTTAACATGAAATTATTGATTCCTCTAGGTGGATGGAAGATGGGAAAAGAGGAGAAAAACTAAAGAAAGATGATGCTCAAAGTTGGAAAGAAAGATAACTTGCAAAAGATCAACAAAGGCAGCAATTTAGTGGACAACAACATCTTGCCGTGGCAAAGCACAACCTACATAAGTGGTGTTCGGGTTAGTAACTTCTTGCCATGACAAGGCAATCTTCTATCGTGGCAGGGCAGTATTTTGCCATGGCAAGGCATTCTTTTGCCACAATAAGGAACCTGTATTCTTCAAATCTTCATGTGGCAGAGATTTGTTGCCACGGCAAGGTGCTGGAGATAGAAATCCTAAATTTTTGGATCTTGTTTGACTTATGTAAATGCTCAACCCTAATGGAGGGGGATATAAAAATGAAGTGAGGGCACTTTTTTGGAGCTCTTTGGTAAGGTTTGGAGGTAGAGAAACAAGTTGGAGAGGCAACTATACAAGATTAAAGGTAAATCTTATTGTAAAAGGGAGAAGATGACCTGCATTATATTGAGTTTTGTGAAGGGAATTATTTTCTTTTTCATTATGCACTAAATCTTTCTTTCTAGGGTGAAGATGTAACCCTCTCTGATACATTTTGTTATT
>JAYJMB010018688.1:7904-35017 GCA_036873735.1 Pouteria campechiana
TTAAATAAAAATATAAGCTGTTAATAAGACACCCCTTTTTTTATATAAGTAGATATCCAAACAGAAAAATTGGACCTTTCGTGTACCAATTTCAAGCCCAACAAATGTAGAAGCAGAAGGGATGCACTTAGGATTGCCCATGGGTTGGGTGCACTTTAACTGTGTTGTGTTTCTTTAGAAGGCTGAGATATTGAATTAAAGCTTTTTGTAATACCCCTCCATGATACAGCAATTGATGAGAAACTGTGAGCATTCGAACTACTTCTAACAAAGTTCTGAGCTCTAACATTCATAAACAAATGATTCATTTGACATGCGATGAGGGAGAATACAGCAACAAACGATTTCAAGGCATATGCGATTCCTGAAGCAATGCAGGCATCAAGATTCCATAAAAACCATAGTTTGGTGATTTACAAGGCCACCAGCTGTTTTGTATATTCAGCTTTCTATGGCGAAAAGGACTTTTTCATTCTAGCCAAGGACACTGGTTTTATCTCCACGGCAAAAGTATAAAAACAACTCAGACTGAAATCGAAAACTAACTGCAAAAACAATACAGGAATATTTCCATATGGGCTCTCACTGCACAATCAAGACAGTTTTTTGGTTTCCTTCAGTTATTTTCTATACAAGCACTACCCTTCTTACTCCGAGAAAACAGCTTCCCAAGCCCATTTCTCACTTTATCAGGAGCAGGATTTGCTAAAGATGAGTTTGACGGTGGCGGCAGTTTCTCACCCACACCATTTGGACGATAAGAACTGTTGACAATTTTTACTGATTCTGTGTTAATCTTGGGGAAGTATGAACTGCTTAGTTCTCCATCTTCGGAAATTGTTGATTCACCATTTAGTTCTGCAATCTCTGGATCAAGCAAAAAGTCATCTAAAGTTGCTAATGATTTTAATTGCCGCCCAAGCGAGGCAATCGTCTTCTGACACTCTGCAAGCTTCTGAGCAGCCACCAGCTCCTCCTGAAAAGAAAATAAGGTCATTAAACAAGATAACTATGGAGAGAAGAACAACAGATAACACTACAAGTAATCATTAACGGATTCAATCATTGGAATACCAATCCGGAAAGCTTTCATGCAAACCTGCTGAAATAAAACTAATGCGAATTTTAACCTGCTTTATTTTTGAGAAGCTGGTGGTGCCAATGGCTCGCCTTTGGTCAACTTCCTGTTTCCTCTTTGACAACTCATCCTCCAAGGTTTGACACAATGCCCGTTCTTCTCCAATCTGGCCTTCCAATGAGCTAACTTTGGTTTCAAGTGTCTGAACTTCAGCATCCTTCTCTTTGAGCTGCAATTCAACCACCTTTCTCCTTGAATTGGCTGCCTCTGCTTCTAACTCCTTGGTCTGCTTGCACTCATTAGCCAATTGCAGCTGCTTTTGTAGCTCCTCCAGCTCATCCTCCAAGGTTTGACACTTTGCTGCAACTTCTGCTGACGATGCCCGCTCTTCTCCTATCTGGCCTTCCAATGAACTCGCTTTGGTACGAAGCGTCAAAACCTCAGCTTCCTTCTGTTCAAGCTGCAATTCCATACCCTCTCTCTTTGAATTGGCTGCATCTGCTTCCAACTCCTTGGCCTGCTTGCAATCATTAGCCAATTGCAGCTGCTTCTGTAACTCCTCCAGCTCATCCTTAGCTTCCAGCAGATGTTGATGTGATATCTCAAGCTGATTTTGACTTTCAGCCAATGCCATTTTCAACCTCACCTTCTCATCATCCAACATCTGCACCTTCCCTTCCAATTCTGCAATTCTTTTCAGTGCAGATTCCTTGTCAGATTTCAATCCACTATTTTGGGTATTTGTTTGGTGCAGACCAGCTCCAGGCTCAAAGCAGCGGCCAACATTTTCAGCATCAGGCATTGCTACCAGCCTTTCCATCTCAAGGAAATCATCCATGATATTAACATCCATAGAACCAGATACGAAGTTCTTATCAATGGGCCTGTCATTCTTGAACTGGTTGATTTCAGCAATTGGGCCCGATGATCTTGAGTCTAAACAGCTAGGCTTTAACTTTCCTAACTCCACACTGTGCTTCTTATGTGCATCAGTCTCAAATGCAAGCAACCGCTCTCCACCATCTGACCAACCATCAGCGAGAGATTCTGGCTTAGGGGAACAACCAATATGTTTGTGATCATTACCTGATGATGCCTTTTGGACCACAGCCCGGAGTCTACGGCACTCAGCTTCAAGCTTGGCCACTTTTTTTATACTTTCCAAATGCTGCTTGCTAGCTGTTTCTGCTGTTTGGGTGCTCAGCTCTCCCTCCAGAGTCCTGACCTTGAGCTCCTCAGCTTGATCATGAAGCTTGAGCTTAAGCATTGAGTTCTCTTTCTGTGCAACTTCAAGCTTCAGGTGTTCATTTTCAGCAGAGGCAGCAGCTTCTGCATTGGCAGCTTCAAGTTGGGCTTGGAGCTGAGAGAGCTGGTTCTCAAATTCAAGCTTGGAAGACTCCCATTCAAGGGTTTTCTTAAGAAGGGCTTCATGGATCTTCTGGTCCTGATCCTCTCTTGATTGCCGGAGCTGTCTTACGCATTCCTTGAGGGCACCATCCAAATGGACAACTCTCTCTTCAAGGGATGAATTCTTCCGAGCTGCAGCTTCGAGCTGCTGCTTCAAAGTAACCACTTCCATTTCCGCCTTCTCCCAGCCTGTAATTTGAATTTCCAAAGGGGGAAAAAACCAAAGAAAAATTGAACTACTTTTGGATCAAGCATGTCATCATTGGAACAGTACAAACGTTTTGAATCTAGAATAAAAGGATATCCAGTGAAGATGATTATAATGTTTTATGAAACTGGAATAGAGAGCTACCTGCAGCACCATATGATAGTAAAATAGAAAGAGCTATCTATAGAACTACTGAAATGTCCAAGATATGTGAATACCAGAATAAAAAAAATGAAGTTTCTTCCACATTGTTCATATGTAGCATTGAGACTGCCATTCATAGCTAAGCATGCTGTTTTTAGCATGGCTCAACAACTTGAAGCACCAACCTAAGTTGGCCAAGCTGCCCCTTCTTCAATTTCAATTTACATCATATTGAACTA
This sequence comes from Pouteria campechiana, assembly GCA_036873735.1. Lineage (NCBI taxonomy): Eukaryota > Viridiplantae > Streptophyta > Magnoliopsida > Ericales > Sapotaceae > Pouteria > Pouteria campechiana. Next base: position 10,981 of record JAYJMB010018688.1, read on the forward strand.
GGTAGAGTTGAGTTGTCCAAGCAGACTCAAACGAATGACACAGAATTCATGAGAGTTAAAATGTTGAGTTATGAAAGGTCATGGCACCCATTCTACTTGAGATTGATTATCACCATTATGATATCCAATTGAGTTTGAATAAGGTTCCGTTTTCAACCTAGTAGTGTTACTCGGGGTGCTGCCATCTATGCTGTTAAGGTTCATGCTTGAATGACTTTCATGTGAGATGATCCTATGTATGCAGCTACATCAGGAACTGTAATCGACAATTCACATATGATGGTGCCAAAATAAACACAAAAGATTTTTTGAGACAACCACATTCACAATTCACGTGTAATGCACTAATATCCACAATTTGGATGCAATGTTTCCTGAATTATAGACCTAGAAAATTCTCAGTTAACTGTTGCATGTTCTCCTTCCAGACAATACAAAAATATATCTCGAAATGCTTTAACTGAGTCCATAGTAATTGAACTAGAAACTTCAGGCAATGAATGACCCATGAAGTTTGGGTTGTTTGGGTGGTGCAGTGTACTCGTTTAGCAGGCTGCTTCATTTTGTCTTCAAAATTGCTTGTGAAAGAGATGCATTAGCACAGTTACCTGAAACAGCTTCTTCTGCAACTCTGGCATGTTGTTTGACCAAATCTTCTTTAGCACTGATGTTCAGAAGTGCAGCTGACAGCTTCTCAGTCAGATTCTTCACATTTTCAGAGACTTCATCATCTGTGGCCTTCACCACTGGACTCTTCACATTGTCCTTGGATTGGCCATCTGCCAATTTTGATGAAATCTCTGGCGATAGACTATGATTTGGAGATGCTCTAGATGGATCCTGCTGTGCCAGCCAATTTCTAACACTTCATACTTTGAATGCATTCATGTATTGGAAATATCAACTCTCAAGAATGAATTTTATGTCACTACTGGCATACCCCATTAGTTGACATTAGTGTGCATGAGTTAAAAATCAAGGATTGGAGCGAACCTTAGGCCATGTGATGTTTACTAATATGAAAAGACACATTTTATGACATCTTCCAGACCAAAGATGCCTAGTAGTTTCCACCAACATTATTCCTTCCACTTTTCTTGTTTTCAGTAACTTTTTAACTTAAAAGGGAATACAATACTCCAAGAGCATAGGTAAGAAATTTCATTTGGAAAAGCATGTTGGTAGATATGTAATGAAGTCCACAGGCATCTGTGGATCCTTCAAAACCGCCAATTTTTGGACATAGGTTTGAATAGGTTTGAACCCATCACATGAAAAAAGAAAATAAACGAGGCAGCGTGATGCCAATATCCATGGTGAGAGGTTAAATTTTTTACCATATCATGATTCAATCTAGAGAACAATGGCCAACATTTCACTATCACTATGTTGAATTTTCCTTCATCTAGTTATACCATTGATCTAAGACCTAGTTTTTACATTTAATTTACCATTTAAATACAGGAAAATGGACACAAAATTAAGGTAAACAAAAGGAAAAAAAGTGTTATTTTATTTTAATTGAGGCCTAAAAACCCATTTAATAGATGGTTTTGCATATGTTGGTTGGAACCATTGATGGTCTATTAGGCTGGTTCAGGGTTTGAAATTTGACCTACATCAAATTCATATTTCAGAATTCCTGTCAACCCAAACTGACCACCCATTGGCATCCTTGACAATATTTTTCTCTGACCTTTTCTAGAACAGATTTAATTAAACAGAAGGGTCATCGTCTTAGCCTTACCCCAATACCCAACTAATTCTAGCAATCCAAACATATGCGCTTCGACACTTCGTGATTTTAAAATTAACAAATTTGGCCAAGGAACAAACTTTCTGAGAACTTTGGGTGTACTTTGAATATCTCAATAAGATTGAGTATCGTTCGTAATGACGAGTTAATCCTGATAGCTAGGAGCTGATTCATTTCTGTTCCAAATGCAGAGATTGAATCACATTACTCTTTTTTAGCGACATTTCATAGTCAAGATTTAAAAGTATGTTACTGAATCGGTATGCATCGACTGATGCCATGAACCATATAGCTGCATCAGCCCAAAACGGCCCAGCGATGCTCAATCTGACCCTCTATAGACGGTCTGGACGAACAAGAATATAAAACTAGGTTTTGAATTGATGCAAGATCATTTTCAATTACGCAGACCATTCCCATCGTATTATCCATTGTTTTCCATGAATGATGCTTAGTATAAGCCGATACCAACACATTCACCAATAAAAAATGTGATCGTCGAAACAACAGAACTAGAATTTCCAAGGCAATTAAAATTCACCTGCTCATCAGAGAACCTCTCAGAAAGAGACGACAGTGAGCCTGAGCTTTCGGTTTCTCCAGGACTCTTTTCTGAAGACTTTCTCCTCCACAGCCAACTCCGACGCTCCATGTCTGAATCCGACAGCTTAGAGCAGTTTCATCTACTTATACATCATAGCCCAATTCTACCAGAAAAAGCACTGAAAGCGAAATGAAGCTACTCTCGATCATTCCAATCTCAAGCAATGCCATCCAAACAAAAACACCCGACTAAGAATTTCTTCCAGAATTATAGAAAACCCATGTCCCAAAATCATTGAATTCCTCCGAAAACAGAGCCATCAAAGAGAAGTATAAAGAAGTACAAGTAAATAAAATAAAAAATGTTGAAGAACCAAAAACTTGCGAAAATCCTACGAAACAGAAAAACGTCGAATACCAGCTGATTTAAAGCTGTATCAGATAAGCTTTATCATTCTATCTCTTCTTTGCTTCGAATACACCCCAAATACCGAACTTAACTATCCAACTAAATGAAACCTGTCCACCACCTACTCTTCCTTTTTGTGATAAAAAGGTTGTTGGAACCCCCGGATTTGACCCATACCAGAATAAAACTGGAAAATCAAACACGCCCCAGACTCAAATTTTCAAATAAAAGCTACCCATTAAAGAATATTCTAACTCAGAGGATACCCAGAATTTATAAATCGTAAAGAAAGAAAATTACACCAAAACCGCAAACTTAAAAAAATCATTGACTTGCAGAAGAGAAGGAAATGCCCATCGAATAGGAAACGAACAAAAAATTCTCAAATCAAAATCAAATGCAAAAGAGAAGAAAAGAAGATAAAAATTAAAAGATTTAAAAAAAATTAGAAAAACAGCAGCAGAGACCAAAAGCTGCAATAGAGCTTTTAAAAGCCTGCAGAACGCCAGTGGGAATTGAGAGAGGCAGCGGTCGAGCGAGTTGTGGAGATCGCTTTTACAGCTTTTTCATTCATGAGGCAATGAACAGTGAGACGCTTCGCGCGAATAAGATAAAAGGCGATTCGCGGGACTCTCCAAAATGGCAGAGATGGAAGGTAGTTCTTAATCCCACCTAGATCTGTTTCTGTGTGGAATAGGTTCTGAAAACCATCTTTAAGATATATCCTGTATCTCGAATAATCACACTGGCCTACACATTCATTAGTAAAGTAGGTATGGAGTGAATATTCCGTAATTTCACTCTCATATCATAATAAAATAATAAATCAATTAAATAAATAATTATGAATGGATCGGATCTCCTATTTATGTTTCAATTTACCTCAATTGGGTACAACTAATAGGCTGATATCCGCGCGCAAATGTTCTTGAATTTATCTTAGGCTGCTCATATCATTTTAAAACTGGGCTACCTGCATTTGGCTTATTCCCGCCCATGATGAGTTTTTGTGCCGCGAGGTGCCTTATAAGTCCGCAGTCCACTCGCGCGACTGAGAGTTTTAGAAGGTCGCGACAATTTGTACGTGCGCTTCCACACGTATTTAGATGCCATCCAATCCGTTGAGGAGTTGAGCCCAAGATCAAGATTTGATGGGAGAAATGTAAAATAATCACACAAAGGATATCTATTTCTCGATCAGATAAGTGGGTTGGCCCGCAATTGATTGCAACCCATCGTGCGTGACGATTTCGCAATAATTAACGGGACAAAATCTTCTAGTGTGCCAATTCCGGGTCGATTTCAAGCCGTTCGTTTTTAGTTTTGTAAAGATGCACACGTAGCTTGGTGACATGACACTCGTTGTAGGAATTTCCTTCGGGGGTATATTAGAATAAATTATTGCACACGCAGAAAAGAATATATTAGAATAAATTATTAAAATATATAAACATAGGTAAAAAAAAAATAAAGATAATAATCAAAATACATAGTACTTCTGCTCGTATCCTGTTTGGTTGTAGAGTGTGTAATTCAATGTTAATAACAAAATGCACAACCGCAGCATCCATCATAAGCCACCCTGGCCACTGGTAATCCTGTTTAATTTGGAGAATTTGGATTTTATTTATGCAAATCTACTTATAGTTTTACTTTGAAAAAGAAAAAAGATATTATGGTAATATTATAAAAAAAATCTACGTGAATAGTTAATGATGATGTGTTTTTCCAATTCAATTTATTGATCATTTGGAGCTTCACTTGTTCAGCTAAGATTTTAAAAAGTATTTTAATTAAACGGCTTAAAAATTCATATTATTTAGAATTATAATTTTTTACTATTTGTTGCTGAATAAGTATTCAATTAATTATTTTTAGATTTTAGTAATTAAATAAGTGATGGCAAACGTGATGAATAAATTGAATCGAACATTTACATTAGTGTGACCCCAAGCAATCATTTGCATAAAATTTTCGTTGCAACAACACCGTGGAGACATTTTCCTTGCAAAAAGGCCCAATTTCTCTAAGGACGATTTACTCGACTGCAATATAAACCATTGATTTTCCAAAGCCTATGTGTTAATACGAGGATACAAACATTTAGAAGGCGTGGCGTCAAAATATGTTGGATCCACAAAGGGATGGCAGATGGTCATGTGGTGGCCAATTTCCAGACGCAACCAGCCATAACCATTACTAAGAACAATAAGCAATGGGGAAATCGTAATTGACGCACAACAGGTTGTTGTTACATTGCACCTACCAAACAGATTGTTTATATTGGTTAAGGAATGGCAAATTGCAGACGAGAGTGCATTGCACGGTGCCTAAAAATGGGTTGATGACAAATACTATCTAAATTAGCAGAGCCCCGCATGATCCGTGTTCTTAATAAACTATTCAAGATTCGTAAATGGTTTTCAATCAGACATGAAGAAATGGCCGAATGCCAACGAAGCCAAATTCACGCTAATGACGCAATCCTAGCCATTCGCTTAGCAGCTCTCATCATAAATTCAGGGTATTTCACATCCGTGGTGTGTGAAATATAAATAAAGGAAAATTTTAAATAGCATGTTAGACCTGAAAAAATTAAACCAGATAAAACTACAGGCGGGAAATTAATTAACCTGACGTCGCGTGGTCCAATTCAATCGATGGGAATACATTAGGCACATGACATACCTTCAATTAGGGAGCAGAATCAAAATTTAGATTGACTATTTTTGACTCTTGGAAGCTCCCTTCTGTCTTTTTGGGCGTCGTTTTATCTACGCTCCAAAATCCCGTGTCAGGCACCGCCCGGGAACACGGACAGCAATTTCAAACTAGATTCTCTTTCCAGCAAATATCCTTTGACATTTCTTGGCCTTCCATGCTTAAATCATGCCCGGAGAAATCTCTCTTCATTATTTTGAAAATTTGAAATCCCTGGTGCATAACCCTAAAAATAAAATGAGCGCGTGGATCGTTTAATATGCGCCTTTCCCCTTATTTTTATGTCTCGCTGGTTAAGAATGCAGCACTTTGAAATTTGGTACTTCATTTAGGGATGCCTTATTGATAAGAATTTGGGAAAAGATCCGATCCATTCACGAATTTCTGAATGGTCCCGATCATTGAAATGTGGGGCCAGTTGCACAACGTGAAAAAATCGTTTTTGCCAAAGACTTATAAAGAGACTCCTTTTCTTTTCCATTTGATTGCTTTCCAAGCAGTGTCTGGTATTTCCCTCCCGTCCTACTCCTACAACGATGACGTGCATATGCCACCAAACCCAACATTGTCTTCCTCCCTGTGAATGACATTCCTGGTCCTGGCTACTTGTTCCACCGGCAATTCAGATTTCTGATGCTCATTCTGAAAAAAAGAATATGATCGGATATCAGAAAAAAAAAATGCATGATTTTAAAATCAATAATGGGTGAAAATTAAGTTGCACCTCTGCATCCTTGGCTAGTATCATAAAATATGATAATTCCATGACAGAATTGCTGGGGAACAAAAACTTCAGCTCATTTTATCTTATGACAGTACCATGAAAGTGATCATTTCATAAGGTTACCAAAACGTCAACCGCTTGCTTACATTCCACACTGCCTCTCGATTCTTCTTCTTTCCTCAGACCTCGGTTTCTTTGGAATTCAGATTTCCCCAAGGCTTCAACTACAATCCCTTCAGGGGTGCCTTTCAGCTACAACTCATCAAATTTCTCTCCCTATATATATATATATATGTATATCAGTGCAACAATTTATGACCTGCAATGACAGTAGTGCAAATAAAAAATCTAATTGATGGTAACTCATCAGGTGGGCAGCATGAATTTTTTGGTGTTCTGGGGTCGTCGACACCTCCTGTTTGCTTCCAATCCACCTATTAATCAGACTGGAAAGATTTTGGTTTATTTATTTATCATGCGAGGACGGCACACAAAAATGAGGGCGTGACTGCAGACCTGGACCCATTGTCAAAGATGAGACAAAGGATAATAACCAGACCCAATAAATGCATGGATGGTCCATTTTAAATGTTCAATGCTATAAATATTAACAGCAACCTATGACGAATGCTTCGTAAGTGTCCCTCTGCAAGTGGCAATGGCCCACAGTTCGCGTCCTTTTTCCAGGACTGCTAGCTTTTAGGTTTGTCCTGTTTCATGATTTCCCATGCCCGGATTCGTCTACATATGATAATCAAGGAGACACGTGGCCCAATCAAGCCAAGATATGTTGCTCGCAGAAGATATCAAGCTCGGGAGACGGTGAGGTGGCATAAATATGAGCCATTATTTCCAGTCAACATCAGGAATTATTGAACGTGGACCACCAAAATCATGTGAGCTGAAAGGTAAGGTAGTCACCACCATCTTTTTGATGGGTCAGTTGGAGCCTTTACCACCTTGCAAGGATTGGTAGAAGGGGATAAGGAAGGACGACCCATGTGACTACTGACACAGCAAAATTCCTCCTGGCCCCCTTTGGTGGACAGATTCCTCTTTTATTCATGAAATATATTTTAGATTTGACAGAAAAATAAAATACCCAATAAGATATTTTAGCTGAAAAAAGAGAATTAATCTTATTAATTGATTTTGATTGAATTCTTGTCAAGAAATAGGAGATTTCTCTGATCACAAAAATGCTACAGGGAGTGTTGAATTTGGTGAATGCAACAAGCAAATAGCTGGTAGCCGTCTCTTTCCAGGTTATTTTCCTCAACAGAAATCATCAAGTTGCCACAACTCTGCCTCACAAAAACATCCTTAGCAGTACGGGGCCTGTCATGAATACCACCTACAACAAAAGCTCAGCTAGGCTGATTATTACCTGTAAAGGTAGAAGTGATTTAATAGAAGGTTAGATGTCCAACTTGGGGTTGAGCTTAGTCCTAATCTCACCGACCAAACTCAATTTTCGTTAGATTAAGGTTAAGGGTTTTAAATTTAGATTAAAATAATTAGCATTAAATCTAACCCAATTTTTAAAAATAGTGGGGTCGTCTGAGGTATTGGACAATTTTACTCAAATTAGACCGAGGCTTCAATGTTTGTTTGCGCCGGACCATTTCACTCAATTGGGAAACGATTGATGCTTCTACAAGCGAATTCCAACATCTACTCCATAATATTATTTTGTACCACTCTGACTTTAGCCAATATGATGTATTATTCACTTTGGGTTCACTAAATCCCATTAACATACAGAGGTAGCACAATTTTTTCTTTTTAGGCCAACTCTCTAGTCCAAAATTCATCTCACAATAACTTGTTATAATTTATATTTAAACTCTTGATCTAAAAGCATATTAGTTTCAAAACAAATTATTTTACTAATTGACCAACACGCCTCTTGGGCTAAAGAATTGGCCCAAAGGGGCAAAACTATGTTGACTCTACATGCTAGCAGGATTTAGTGGACCAAAGTAGATAATACTTCATATTTGCCAAAGGTAGGAGTGATACAAATGTTATCGGAGTTATTTTTTGGCCACTGTTATTTCAGTAGATGTAATGAGATCATATTAGATATATGGTAAAAGATATTCCAAAATATGTTTGATAATACCTAAGTCATTGTTAGATGCTTTCTAGGCTATAGAGGTGGACCAAAGAGGCAAAATTATGCAGGCTTTGCGTACCAGTAGGATCTGGTGAACTGACAATACTTCAGGTTAGTTAGTTAGGTAGCATTGGGGGTATTATAATATCTCGCCAGGCTAATGAATTATTCTCTTAGCATGGCAAGAGGGGAACGAAAAGGGAAGTGGGTCTACATGTTACAGGCTCACAGCGGTTGAATGCATCCAATGTCACTGTCGCATAAGTACTCATATGACGAAGAAAAAGAGATTGTACATTATAGCCTCATAATGTGTCCCTCTGGCTACATAAAGCAACAGTTGTAACAAGCATTTTCGACAGCTGTATTCCTGATTTTGTCAAAAATCGTTAGTTTTGTGATTATATATAGTTATCACATGCTATGACAGAAGATTGAAAATAGCTATCCCTGTCCATCAATCTGCATCTAGCATTCCCACCAACCAACATACACATGACAAGATTTTGAAAGTTGATTGAAACAAGCCCAACTACCACAGCCATCAAAAACTCCAAAGAGAAGGCCTGGACTGAAACTGAAGGCCCGCCAATGGCTGAGCCAAGCTCACTCCAACTCTGCAACTGCATGAACCTCGGCTTCACTTGACTTTTCCTGGGCTTGGGTAGACTAAAACCGAATTCAGGCTGCACAGGGGTTGAAAAATGGAGATCTGACCTGTGTTCAGCTCAAACTCAGTAGGAGACTTGGATTTATCATAACCTCCATAATCGAAAGTATCTATGTCATCCACACCCCAATGGAATCCTATTGAGTATATTGTAGCTGAGATGCATACCAAGTGGAATGATCAACCAAGCATATATAACTACACAAAAACAACAGGATGGAAAAAGAGGCCCAAGAAAAAGGGCTGGACCTCTTACAAGAGAATGCCCAAGACCATGAAGATAGTAGGGAAATCGCAGATTGAAGCATTCAATCTTGGCATCAAAGTGGATTCTAAAGAAACTTGTTTATTACAAAATGATAAACCTTTTGTTATGAAGTAACAAGAAAAAACATTGTCATTTGGATTACAGCAAGATGGGGCTAGAAGATCAAGACAAATATTGTTTATAAGACTATAATAAACCTTTGGCTATAACGTAATGTCATTTAGATTCAAACAATTCCAGATTAATTCACTTATCAAACGCTAATGAGATCTATTTCATGACATGATAAAAAATGAAATATTTTTCGAAAAAAAACCCATTTGAAATTATTTAACTGATCTGAAATATTCAAACTTCAATTGAATCCTCGAAGGTGCATTTTTGGAGAAGAATAAGAGAAACTCCTATTAGTTTTTACTGTTCCCAAAGATAGCACATGACAAGAGAAAATAGAAAAGCCAGATCTGACAGTCATCTAGGCTATTCAATAGTTGGAACAATATTCGATCGCTAGTACTGCCCTTCTCATGTGTGATGTAGATCTTTAAGGGTGTATTTACATAGTTGAAAAAGAAAAAGAAACATGGTGAAAAAATAAAATAAAATTTGAAAAGGAAGTAAAACCGGAAAGAATTTCATTCATAGATTGAATAAATATAAAATCAATAGGATTAATGGCGTAAAAATATTTAAAAAAATGATTAAAATATAAATAAGGATGCCATGATGATGGCATGGTGATTGGCCGCAAAATTATTAGGGGCACAAAAGATCAAGTTTGCGGCTCAGCCTCATTTGATGCCATGATAATTGGCAGCGGTTCCCACAAATAAGAACCTCACCTTTAGGTATACCTATTACACCTTTAACGAATTTCAACTTTCAATTCAAATAAAAATTATACGAACAACTTGAAAAATACTCAGATATTTTGCTAGCCCAGCCTTTTGTAACCCGCAACAACAGTAGAACAAATAAAAAACACGCTGATTCATTATGCCAGTATATAATTAATATACTGTTATCTTCTAATGTTATCCCTTTCATACGCAGTTGTGCTTATTCACTATGCCAGTAGGATAAACCTGCATTAATCTTGGGTTGTTTGAGTGTGATATTCTTGCAAAATGAAGGGAAGAGCAGGCTGACAAAGGATGAGAAACAAAGGAGGTGTGCCTGACATGGACCCATCATTAAAGAATGAGACACACAACTGCTAGCTTTTTGATTTGTCATTTTCATGTTTCCCATACTTGGATCATATGCACATATGATAGTCGCTGGGAGACGTGGCCCAAACAAGCTCAGATATATTGCCTTCAGTTATCAAGCTTGAAAAACTGTGAGGAAGTATAAATCCAAACTCGTTGTTTGCAGTCCATATCAGGAATTTTTGAACGTGGATCACCATAATCATGTGAGCTGAAAGGTAAGGTCATACGCCATCTTTAGGTGGGTCAGTTGGAGACTTTACTACCTTACAAGTGTAGGAAAGCACAACCCATTTGGCAATCGACAGATCAAAGTTTCTCCTGGCCCTTCGGCAACATATTTTAGATTTGACACAAAATAAAATACCCAATAAGATATTTTAGCTGAAGAATCAGAATCTTACTCAAAGTTCATTCAACTTTAATTTTGTTGAGCAATTAGGAGATTTGTCTCACAAAATGCCGGCGGCAACATTGGACTCATTGAATGAGGACCAGAAAGAACTTGGTAGCCGTCTCTTTCTAAATTATCTTCTTCGACAGAAATCTTTCAAGCGCTTGCAAAAACATGCTGCTGGCTGGAAAAGCAGTAGAAGGGCAGGCAACTGGTAAAAAAGCTGAACTAGCTGGCCTACTTGCCTAAATAGTGGAATGTAAGTGATGAAACCTAAGATTAGAGAGGGGTCAACTTGGCATTGGACTTAATCTCAACTTCGCCAACCAAAATCAATATTCATTAGAGCAAGATCAAGGTTCTTAAATTTAGATTAGGATAATTAGGGTTGAACCTAGCCCCATTTTCAAATACAATTGGTTGGGTTGAGGCCTTGGATAATTTAACAATTTGACCTGCATTTCAACAAGATTTAAAATTGCCAGCTAGAATATATACACAAATGAGCAGTGCATATGTTTTTTGCAACCTTTATTGACCATTTGATTGTTTTAATTATACATAAATTAGAATGAGAATATCTATTTTGAATGTATTTTCATTTCTATTCCTACATATTCTTATATTTTTCTTCTTATTGCTGTCATGTTGAATAAAACTAATTATTTGCATTTTTGTATAAGTGTTAATTGCCAATGCAACTATATATATGTGTATATATATATATATATATATATATATAAACTACTATAAATTCATCCACAACTATTCATTATGATGCTGTGAGCAAGATTATAATGATCATTAAATTGTAACGCTAACATAAGTGGTCTACTTAAAAGTATTTTGAACTATAAATTCTCAATAATCTGAATTAATAAGATGCATTGTCAACTCAAGCAGATCCTAGCAAAATCTAATTTAGAACCAACATAAACAGCTTGCTTAAAACTAATTTAAGTATACATTCTAATTGGTCTGAATCATCAACCCGAATCGTGAACACAAAAGTCGATCCAAAGTCAAACATACAATCATCAGCCTGGAATTAAAATTGAGTGGTCGATATCCTCTCATATCTGACTGTTTCCCTCAGTGCCACAGATCATGTTATTCCGTCGGTAAAGGATGCTGCTACAAGGAAACAATCTCTCAAAGCTGCTTTGTGCTATAAAAGGAAAGGTAAGTGGGGTTACATGCTATAGCGGCGACGTGCATCCACTGTCGCCATCACGTTAGTCCTCATGCGACGTTTAGATACCCGGTTTCTGACTTGTCAAAGATAGTTTTGTGATTTATCTAGAACTATCACATGTAATGGCAGAAGATTTTAAATAACTATTCTTCGCCACCGGTCTCCTCTTAACATCACATACATATATGATTGGGCCTCAAAATTTTGCATCGCCTAGTGTGGCAGAACCTTAGCTTGTAAAAACCACAAGAGCACTTGCAAAAGGTGGCCCACACACTTCTACGTTGCCAGTTCCCAGCTCCATGAAGAAAATGGAAAGGAATGTAGTGATCGTTTGCTTTAGTTGACGTGTGGTGAGTTTCACAAATTGGCTCGCTTCAAGTAAGCCATCACACCGATGCCTGTTACAATCACTGCAGCCATCAACAGCCCAGAACGGAGAGAAATCAATCCACTTCCCCGGGCAGTGGAAAGATCAGATGCAGGGTGTTCTGTTTCCTTCTTTGAATCTGAGTAGTCAAGGTGCAGTCTTAGGACCTGAAATGCAAAAACGAGAAAAATCACTACGGCATGGAAAGATCACTCACCCATAAATAGCCAACATATGCACAGCAAAATATTGAAAGTTGAATGAATCACAGCCCAAATGCACAGTGATCAAATATTGTAAAAACATGGCCAGAGAAGCTGCAGCCATATCCAGGAGGCTGAGTCTTATGGCTGCACCTGATGGGGTCGCAGGTGCACAGGGTTTGCATCCAAGGTCTAACCCAAATACCAAGCATTTTCCCACAACCAATGTGCATATTCCCATCCATCTCTCTTGTCATGTATTACATGCCCAATACAAATGGCTTGATTAGGGTTCATGGGATCAAGGTGGTGCTCAGCTCAGGCAGTGAACTGTTCATCACACATGTCAAACCATATCAGAACTCAGAATGAGGCTTCATGGTGCTCTAGAATTCAAAATTGTATGAAAAAGTGTCTGTTCATTCTCATCTTCAGCATCAGAATTGGTATTTGTTTACCAATATTACTCATTGACAATGGAAAACTTTTATAAAGAGTTTCTTGTACAGTAAATAAGCATTTTAATTATCCTAATGCATTTATTAGTAAAGTACTTATCATAATTTTAGTAACAGCTTGTCCTGGTCCTGACCAAATAAGAACAGAAAATAAGGAAAAAATAAAAAATAAAACAATCAAGAAAAATGATTCAGTTGAATGAAATGAAATTGTATGCAATTGGCTGCATGCCTAATGCATATGATCTTCAGCATTCATAAGAAATGAGCCAACACTGTCAGCTGTATTTCAAGGTACAACTTGGGAGAGCAAATTATAGGCAATTAACACGGTGTTTCATGTGTTGAATAGACCAAGCCAAAACTCAAGCTGCCCATTTGACTGAAAACTGGAGACTTGACCAATGGCTAATGGCCGGTTTGGCCCTGCAGTTGGAAGAGCTAAAAATGCTTTTTGGCCTTTAATTCCTTTGAGTTCATTTGCATACTGTTTGGCCCAAAATGAAAAGCACTTCTCCCTACAGCAAAAGCTTATTTCTGCAATTAGAGAAAAGCTCGAATTTGGAGCTTTTCCAAAACACCTTTTGTTGTAGAAAAATAAAATGACAAAAAAGCTCCCAAATTTCTTCTCTTATTCATCTTTTTACAGCTTACCATAATACTTTTCTAATAAAATAAAATATAAAATGCATCAAAATAAAGTTACAAAAATAAATGATTAGCATAAGGGGACTTTTTTAAAAGGATTGGGAAGGAACATTAAACAAAAGCAGTGGTTCTCACGATCATCCATCTATTTGCTTTCAACTTCTTATTCAAGCTTTTAAACTCTTAATATGGTCAAAACGACCCCAGGATGTAGTGACATCAAAGCTGCAGCAGTAGCTCTCATGATCCGTCACTCATAATATCCATCAATGTTTTAAAAATTGAACCATTGATTGGACCAATCAATTGAGAGGCTCCCCTGAATCCATTCAATTAGTAGTTCAACCTAGTTTTCACCATGTACTGTAACATGATCCAGTAATATCACATAAGCATATGCTATCTCAATATTGCTCAGAGGTGGAGAGAGCCATTCATGTTGATAAGAAAAATAGTTTTTTCCTCTTTTTTTAATTATAAGAAAATGAAGAGGCAGTGATTACTCATGAAACCCAAGGTGAGGCATACCAGACAGTTTAGATCAGCCAAAATGATATCAAAAGGCTAAAAAAGACATAAATGGGCACCATTAAGAAGCAAGCAAACCCTAGTTCTAAACATGAATATACTATATTACATCACCACCATTCGAGCTAGCAATGCACATATAATTCTACACTTAAATATATAAGAACCATGAACAGGTGTTCATGTTCAGCTAGCCTGTTGCAATGTTTAAAAATTGCTCAATCTTTCTAATCTCCATCCCATGATGGATATGTTCAAAAATACCCTAGTGTTACTTTCTATGAATTCAATGACTAAACTTGAACCAAAGTGACAATTTACCACTTAAAAATTTATTTGGCCCAAAAATGAACCTATGAGAATATGATTGAACTAACCCATCTAATTGTGGCCCTTATTGACACCAATAATTTAACCAGACAAAGAATAAAGGCAATAGTAAAAGTGCTGTCATGAAAATATTGGCCAAAAAGAAACTAGAAACCAGAGAAGACCCATCACCACATTCCACATTCCAAATGTCCTATCTAGGTAGGACTGCTTTGCAAGTCAAACTAAATTTTGCCAAGATCACCTTATTCCAAAGCAAAACTTGGCTTCATATGTCAATAACAACTTCTCAAAAACTGCCAGGTCAATGGACAACATTAGTTTGATTCCCAATACACCAGAGTCCAAACCAACCCTCAGCCTTTCATGGTACATTTCACCCTCCCCAGTGTAAATCTCTTTGCAACTTTCCAATGTGGTGGCTGGTGTATTTTGGAAATTAAGGATGCACATAAGGTATATAGGCAGATTTGTGAAAACCACCTAATGGTGAAATTCTTAATTCCAAGCATATGCGCGTAGGCCCCCATTACACAACTTTTTTCTCAAGCATCATATTCCTAATCTTCATGGCCGGTTTCCAGGTGCACAAAGGTGATCCTTGATAGGTCAATAGATCCACCCTACGCCACATTTAAAAAAAAATCTAGCATCCAAGCTGGATCTCATAGGATTTGATTGGGAGCATATCACTCTTCATTCTATTTGTCTTCTGGATCCTGACAGGTCACTGAGACAGAGAGATGGGAAAAAAAGAGAAAATTAGGTTCAGTTGTTGATTGTGGTGTTTTCTCTCTGCAGTTATTTTATGCATGTCTGCTGCCATAATGCAGAACTGAGTGTCATTTCATCTCAGGTAGATAATAGTTCACTTTCCAGAATATTATTCATGATAATATTTCCTCAGCCTCAAGAATACAATGTGATCCCAATCCCCGACACACACACACACACACGAAAAAAAAACACCATCACAGTCATATTTACTGACAGCAATGCTTTTCTATTTATCAGTTATTTGACACAAAGCCACTTTGCAAAGAAATTAGAAACAGTGTTGAGAAATGATATTTAATCTATTACTATAATTGCCAATTTGTAAATGGACTTCGAAACATGTACTCTGACCCTTGTAAGCAAGTTACTTATGAGTAAAATAACCATTTACCTTCCAGCCAGCTGATCTGGCATGATTCACAGCTCCCACAAGATCACTATCAGTAGCAATTAGTACTTTGTCTCCTTCATCATCTTCGTACTGCAAAGTGAGAAAAAAGGAATAGGACTACTTAGCTACCCGAAATATAAAAGCAAACATAGTGGAATCCCACATGCAATTTGAAGCCTCACCAAAAACTGAGGACGACCTTGGTCATTCTCCAGTCCTAATCTCTGCATAATAGCAGATACAAGCTCAACCAAATTCTCTGTACCTGCAGGAAATTCGGTGCATTTACCATATGATTTTAGTTATACAAAAATGCACCAATATAGTAATCACTCACTCACAGGAGGTATCATGCATGGCTCAGATTCATTGTAATAGACTTATGGTCCTCAAACTCAAAGAATGTGAACGTAAAAGGCCAGAAAATTAATGCCAAAGAAGCTACCTAACAAACTGCTACTGAATCAATGAACATGCACATATATAAAGTTCGATGGCACACAACAGACTCACCGCAGTTGAATCGATGTACACGCCCCTTATGGTCCTCAAACTTAAAGGCAAATGAGTTCCCAAGACCCAAGGATGGATACTTTCCCAGTTCTCCAGTTTCTGATGTCATTAATGCGGATAGTTCACTGCAAACAGATGTGACTGAAAATAAATATTCTGCAGTGATAACAAGGGTTGTGGGAAGGATAGGAAGGCAGAGAAAGTAGCAAAAGCTATACCTATGGGTGTCGTATGCATCATCTGGAGGCTCTAGGGCAAGAGCAGAGTCCCAAAACTTCTGCATCATTGTGCTTGCCATATCATTTGCAGCACCAGATCCACCTTCAGCCTATGAGAAGCATTAACAGATTAGAAACTGGCAACTATAATCCTGAAGAAATGTTTAGCTTTTTATTTACCAAGAACAGTAATACACACATACCTAAAAAATAAGAAAATAAATATGGTTAACAATAACTAATTGACAAATCCCATATGCCTAATGAAAAACTTTAAAGCCTTAGAATCAAGACTATGATTCAAAAGAAAAGATACCAGCCCTGATAAAAGATAATTTTCTGATAAATCAATTACCATGGACATTGCTGCATGAGTTATTTGCAAGACATCCACACAAGCAACAATGCATTCCTCTGCACAAGAAAAAGACATCAAATATTCTATAGCAATGAACCATCTTCATCTTTGGAGTCATGACTGTCTAAGAGACACTCAATGCTTACCCCTATCTAGAACAGGGAGATGTAAAAACTTCCCATCATGCATTATATGTAAGGCATCAAGAATAGTTGTATCCAAATTTGCGCATTCCGGGTTTGCAGTCATCACCTGCAATAAAATATAAGGTAAGACATCAAACAACTACAGCTGCAGAAGCACGTAGGCTGCAATGCATAAATATATCAAAATTTATTCTAAGTGTTTATCAAGTCATCATTATCATCATAGACTTGTCTAATGGGCTGTTTGTTTGGGTGGAATGGGAATAGAATGGAATGAAAAATATAGTGATACGTCAGCCATAAAGTGAATAAAGTTAAAATAAAGAGATGAATAATGGTTGAAAATATCGGTAATGATAAAAATAAAAAAAAAGTAGGTTGGTATGAGAAGTACATATCACATCAACCTTGGAAATTGTAATTTCCCATGGAATAGGAATCTATTAAATTCCACTGAACAGCCCCTCAGTTGGGTGGGGGACAGATTTTGTATGATTTCTTGGCAAATTATCTATATGAAGTAACACAACATTTTAACCATATTGGACTAGAATTTAACATTGGATCAAATTTGTAACAATGATGAAAAAGCATCGTATACACTAGGAAAAGCAATAAAAATTGCAAAAGCAGAAAATGAGAGGGCCAATTATTATAAAATGTGTATATTTGAGTAGAAAAACACATCATATAAGATAATTCTTATTAGAAAGTTTTCCATCTAAGCAGGTCCACTTGATGGATCCTCTTAAAAGTTTTTGTTTCGACACTCAGAATCAATTGCCACAGAATGTGTATATTTGAGTAGAAAAACACATCATACATAAATTCTTATTAGAAAGTTTTTCCATCCAAGCTGGTCCACTTTTGATTGGGTCCTCTTGAAAGTTTCAGTGTTTCAACAACCATAATCAATTGCCACAAACCATAATTGAATAGAAGATCCAAATCAAGCAGAAATAACTTCTTCTAACACCACTTTTAATGATATCTGGAGATGTGGAGGAAGATCCTGCATAGTAAAGGTGAAATTTTCACATAACAAAACCCCAGATCTTTTTTTTCCCAATTATGGTCAAAGGTAGGATGCAAAGAATTCCCAGTATAAGCATGGAAAGTGATCATTTTGATGAAGTGTGGATTATGGAATCAAATTTCAACTGTAAATTACACAGAAAATATGCAAGAGTGGAAGCAATCAGATTTTTAAAAATGAGCAAGCAGTCCTTGCATTGTCATTTTGAGACCACAAGGCCATGCACATTTCAAATCAATAATTAAGAGAGACTCCAATTCTGCAGAAGATGACAAACATACTGGTCTATTACGGGTAACAAAGATACAGTAGTAAGAGTTCAGCAGAAAAAACCTTTTCCACCAGTGTCAATTCAGGGGAAAGATTTTGAGAAACCACTCGCATGAGGACATCCTTAGAACTGCAGAATGGAAAACAATTGACCATCGACAAATAATTTAGAGATGATTATATAGCATTCATATACCATCAAACTTGATAACTAAAATCAGTTAAAATGAAGTTCATACGTAAGAATCCCCTGAGGCTTGTTTCCAGCTGCAATAATCACTGAATTAACTCGTAAATCTCGCATCTTCTTTGTAGCTACATAGACAGGATCTGATGGTGACACTACACCAACTCTGCAAACAATAAGGTTAAAAAAGGAACAGAAAAAGAGCACCCCGAAGTCAATCCAGAAAACATGAAAGAAAAGAATGTATCAAAGTTTCAGCAAATTTGCAGTTTTACATACTTGGAGTTGTCAGTGATGATTGTTGCTAAAGCAGGCTTAAACATCCTTTCACGGAGAGTCTCTATAAAAGCATAAGGTGCTGAAAAAAAAATGTCAGGAACAAAATCTGGTGACAAATGTAATATGATGGTTCAGTAACTGAAATCAATACTTCAACAGAAAACATACCACAAACAGGGCATTTAACATGGATAGCCATGGTGCATATAAGGATATGCATGAATATGCACATGTACAAACAAAAAAAATATATGAACAAAGGAAATTTCCTAGGGCTCCACTTCACATGAAATCAACAACTTACCAGAAAAGTTGTTTCCCCACTGCCGCTCAACACCCTCAACAGCAGCTGCAATGGCACTACCCTGCTCAGCAGCCTTCTCCATTCTTGATATGGCATCATAGAGGCACTTCGTGATATCCAACAAAGCAATAACTTCACCATTTTCTACAACAGGAAGGTGTCTGAATTTCCCTGCAAAAGAAAATAAAAGGGAAAGACGCCTAACTGAGAAACCATTACATGAATACCTAACAATTGACACATAGAAACACAGAAGACATCTTAATAATATCGAAAGCAATCATCCCTGTTAGATGCTAATCATGTTCGAGGAAAACACATAGACAAATAAAAAGCTCCGTAGTAGAAGAAATTAATAACAAAGCAGAAAACTGGCTACACTGTTTAATCGTGAGGACAATGCCAGAGGTAGTAACAGTAGCACTTAATGTTTCATATACTATACACAGCTTATGCTACATAGTTTATGGTGCTGAAAATGATAGAACACTTACTTAGGCATAGAGTAGACATTCGATTTTAATTTATTTTATGCACATTTGAAATTTTTGGACGTCTAATTATTTAATTTGAGATTAGACCTAAACATAAAGTGATCAAAATAGAGATCAACTTGATTGATGGTTTAGATTAATGCTCTTATCATGTTATTTAAGGTTTCTATTTAAAGTTGTGTAAGATTAGGGTTTTACTTCATGTATGAATTGAAAGAGTTCAGTTCAATTGATTGATTATTGGACTATAAGTTTTTCTTTCTCCTTACTCTAATTCTCCATTTTATTCTTCTCAATTTCTCTCTTCTTCTACTCTTTCCCTAATTTATTCTCATCTTCCCAATTAAGAGGGTCTACCTCTTTCCACCAAAGTCTTCTCGTTTTCAAATTAAATCACTATGCCTATGCAAGGTACGACCAGGACTTCAGTTTGTCCAAGGCCAACAGTTCACTGACCCAGATTTCCCTGATTACCAAACCTGGATAGACAATAAACGCCTTAATAGATAGAACAATTCCATACCTTCCACCATGTACTATCTGCCACTACCTCTCTACAAATGCTTGAAAAACAATACCATGCACAAGTGGTAAAGCTTGCATGGCCCATAAAGCGAGTGCAAGAAGGGACACTGTTAGGCAATTTTGCAAATCATTCCATAAGCCGAGTAAATTATCAGGCATATCCATCAATCAAGAAAAATATAGTTTCTAGTCCCTGCAACAATATTTAACCATCTCCTTCATTCAAATAGCACCACACTTCATATACAAGCATTTTTCTCTTCACATTCTTTCTTCATGTAATTGGTAACCAGATCGGTAAAGCTTAACCCCGATTAATTCGGTTGATGAACTACACGAATCCTGATTCTCTATTCTACGCTATTGCATATCAAATAAATGAGTATGGCAGGCGATAAATACCAACCTTGAACCATCATCTGTAACGCTTCAATGGCCAGAGAATCTGCACTGACAAACACCGGATTTCTAGTCATAACCTTTGAGACAACTGTCTGCTCCGGCCTTAGCCCCTCTGCTATCACTCTAGTCGCAATATCCTACTTTGAAACTAAAATCATCAGAATTCAACAGGAAAAATAAAACGTACAAAATATAAAATCTCCCACACCTTGTCAGTAACAATTCCTGATAATAGCGCATTTGCATCAGTCAGCAGCACGGCATCGACACGGCGGGCAGCCATCCGCCGGCATGCTTCTGAGACCGTCGTCCCCTCGGGAATCGTCAGCGCCTTTGACAGCCTCAACTTCTTCACTGTCCTTTCGCTGCTGACAGCCCTAAATTCTCGCCAAATTAAAACGAATTCATAAAAATTAGCAGAAAAGGAAAAATTTTGAGAAAATCAGGCTTACGACGATTGGCGAGGCGACGAGGGTTTGGGAAGGTTCCCGTTGGCGGATCCGTTCTCGGACGGCGGCGCTTTCTTCGCCGCCGCCGGCGCGCGCCTTGTGCTGATGGGGTTTCTGCTTCGTGGAGGAGGCGGATGAGCTGTTGCTTGGCTACTCATCTTCTTTTCCCCCGTAAAAAAATGAATTTGCAGAGAGAAATTAGGGTTTTGGGTTGCAGCTTAAAGAAGAGAACGAGATACGGGCGGCGAAAGGCGTTTCGGTAAAAGAATTTATTCCCTCCCAAACGTTTTCGGCTTCTATTCTCTCTGCTTAAATATTTTACAAATGTTTCACGGCGCCAGCCGTTACTGGGCAGGGCGAAGACAGCAGCTCCGCTCTGCTTTCCCACCTCGTTCTTCCGAGAACAGAGGGCTCTCTTTTTTCAAATTGAATTAATAGAATACTTACAAACGCCCCCCTCTCTCCTTTCTCATTTGTCAATCTACGCGTGCAACCATTGGCTTTTCAAATTGTATAAGATAAATTCTCATACAAATCATGATGGACCCTTGAATTTATTACAAGCTAGGCTATAGATAAAATATTTTTTATTGAATTAGTTTCTTATAAAATGCAAACTTCAAGCTTGACGCACTACAATGGATTATAAATATTTAGAACTTGGTACACATAGCAAATACAAAAATTCAAGGGGGTGTTTGGACATTTACTTCACGTGACCTCTACCAACCTGGACAAGTGACAATTTGGCTTTCTCCATTACAATCATTTTTTTTTTATCATCGATTGTATTTTTCTCAACAAAGAGTTTATCCAGTTTTTACTCCACATTAATATTATGTTGAAATTTTTTCAAATAAAAAGATCTTATTTAAGATCCATAGGAATATATTCCTAAATTTTAATTCATTAATTATGTTTGATATCACTCATTTAATTAAAAATCTAAAAATTCATCTTATACTTCATCAGCAAACCATAAAACTCACCTCATTTGAGAAGGGACATAAATTTATTAAAATTCCATATGTTTATAGCATACCTAATTAAGTTTTGAAATGAAAATTCTTTTAAACTTTAGTTAAACGACTAACAACAAACATAATTTTGATCTGGAGAGCGGATCATCTCCATCGACACGGGCATTATGGTTCCCCCATTTAGCTGCTCGAAGCCCATTTTCGCTATTTGACCCGATGTTGTTGGGAAGGTGTCCTGCCAGTTGGTAATGGGAGGTGCTTTTGTGCAAAATATGTCAAATTTTAAGTGGTTTTAGGAAAAAAATGAAAATTTATGGATAAAAAGTGTAAAATCATAAAACCTGAGATGCAAGATGCAAATGTTCCTAGTTTTAGTCCAGCTAATCAGAAGGTATGTACGTTGAACAATGAAGACAAGCCGGAGGAGATGTTTGGTAATGTCGGGGTAGCAGCCTGAGAAAGGACCGCGATGGTTGAAGGAAACTCACGTCGGTGTAGGTGAGAGTGCACAAGTGTCAGCTGAAAAGCTTACTACTGCCTTAATACTTTTATTAATGCAGAGTTGAACAGTGCCATTTGTTGTCATGCCCAACCGGGCAGCACGCCCTAAAATCTGGTCGGTCTGGATTAATTGGGTTTAACGTCCATCGATTTCTGCACCTGAACAGCTGATTCGGAAGGTGCACCCAAAAGGGCCATTGCAGTGAAATGAAATGCAGCCCTTCAGAGACTGCCATATACAAGAGATGGCGACAGCGATTGCCAAGGTTGTGGGATCCCTTCGCACAACCGTTCGATGAACAGATCCTATTTGTGGCAGACATGTCTCGAGTCTAGACCCGGACAGTTGATGGCGTGGAGCTCACGTCGCCACAAATAGGATCTGTTCGTCGAACGGTTGGTTAGAATCATTTGTCCCACTGCAACGTCCGCACTTTGCATGGAACGTAAAAATTACGTTTGCAGACGGATGATCAGCTCTGCGCGTCTGCCCATGCGCATTCACCAGAACGCCACCTGATGGAGAGTGCTTAACGTTCAATGGGCGGAATCAAAAGAAGATTTCCGATGAAAATGTTGGCCCGTACAAAAGTGCATCACTCGTGGAAATAAAAGACAGGACCGGAGGTTAGGAGGGTCAACCCAACCGAAGTTACAACCCCCTGCTAAACCAGGTCATCTTCGGCCTACTTTTTTTCTGGGCTTATACAGGTCCACAACATCTTAACCCCTGGGGACTTGCCTAAGGTGAAAGTTGCGCTAGGGTTAATAAAATTGCGGCAAAATGGAAATTTTGGGATGGCCGAATTGGATGCAACCCTACCCGATTTGTAATTTGGGTTAGGGTCGGTCGAGGGGTCAACACTTCAATCTAAATTAACAATAGGCCTCTGCATGCCCATTCATTCCTCATGTTCACCTCCTCCATTTCCTTGATATTACTATTAATTTTTTTAATATTTTTATATTATAGTTAATATAAAAGTTTTTTGTAAAATGAATTTAAAATAAATTTTTATTATCATTCGAATTATCGACTCGATTTGTCAATTTTAATTATTAATTTGATTCAACCCAAATTCAAAGTATTTATTTAGGTTAAGATTTTACAAATAAAATCATGGTTAGAATTGATTTAAATTTCTAATAAGGTTAGAGTTGGGGTCACAACTCAACACCACCTAATTACACTTGTAAGAAGGAAAACCTTTGATCACACCTACGAACGATTTGGGTTATAAAATAATCTCCCTCTGAAAGAATCGATGTGGAAACTTAAGGTGCCGACGGTCTGCAGGTGTGGTTCGTCGTCTTTCGGAGTGACTCATTTCTCCGCCCTCCATGGAAACCATAAAGATAGATCAGAACCATTGCGAGTCCAAATTCATGCTGATAATCTTCGTATTCATTGATTTTTTTTATACTTTATAAATTGGACAGTTAAAAGGTCTAATTTAAGCCGTCGAGGGCCATCACAAATGCTGCGTTCACGACCCAAGGATTTTGGTTTTGATATAATCCACAACTTTTTGTGGCAATTTCTTAGGTGTAGAATCATGGCACGTAGACTGTTGCAGAAGTTGCCAGAAGAAATGGACCGGTGTTGGAACCAAAGCCGCCAACCAACCGAGCCAAAGGACTGTACGGTGCCCCAGCGCGA
>JAYJMB010018699.1:0-43072 GCA_036873735.1 Pouteria campechiana
TATCGGCAACTTGATTTTTCAGCTATCCACATGCAATTTTTGATCTTTCTTCACCTATGAATCATTGATTATTATATATCTTCATCATCCTCACATTAATATGTATTTTTAATCCATCTTTGCTATTTTTTTCTATAATAAAATTTAATATTTTTTCTAATTTATACCTTCGACATTCCATCGCCTTAAATTTATTTCCTTTTTCACTTAAATTATTTATTTAATACACTTTAGTATACCCCAAACTTCATCCTCATGTTATATTAATAATCCAGTCAATTTCATAACTTTTTCATAATAATTTTCTCAAGAATTTAATTATACAATCTGTCGACCCGATAAAAATTACCAAAACTTTACAATAACAAAAATTTGCATTTTTGAAATTTTTCAGGGCCTTACAGAAGTATCTGTCCAACTATCCATAAGATAAAGTTCCTTCATTTTTGTTTTTCATGAGTAACAGATGAATCATTCTTTCTATTGCTATCAGACGAATTTCACCGTTCAAGTTCTTTGTCTGTTGCGTTGTAGAGGCATAAGTGTTTTGTTGCTTCAAAGCATCATCTATTGGGTTTGTCTATTGTAAATAATGGATGAAGTATTGATTTGTAGACGATCATTGGCTCATTTGAGATAGACGAAGTTTCTGCTCTCCGATACGATTCTTGCTTATCCGCTTTGTCTGTTAATAGCAGACGAAGTCTTTTATTCTGCTGAAAAGATCTTCACTTCTTCCACCTTTGTCCATTCTCATCAAATGACCTTTGACATAATTGTAGCTTGCTTATGATAAACGAAATCTGTAGTATACAAATTGTCTTGCATCTGTCAGACAGACAAACGGAAACAGTCGAGTCATTTTCATTCGTGCTTTGTCTGTTATAACACTTCATCTTTTGCTTTTTTACTTGCTCAAGCCTTGTCGCCATGTAATATATTTTTTGTGCTCATTTTTCTTTAAAACCTGCAACTTGATTCCACATGTTAAAAACTTGATAACAACTATTAGTACATAATCTTTAATCAAGTTTTGTTTATTATTGAAACCATGTATTCATGTCAACATTCACCAGTAGTTCATCAGAACTTCTGTGAACTTCAGAACTTCCCTAAAAGTTCTATGTATTCATTACTATGGAACTTCTGTAAAGTTCAAAACTTCACCAAAAGTTCTGTTTATTCATTGCCATGGAACTTTTGTGAACTTCAAAACTTTACCAAGTGAACTTCTATGTATTCATTGCCATTGAACTTCAGAACTTCACCAGAAGTTCATTAGAACTTCATTAGAAGTGCATTTTGCACTTAAAAATGGATGCAGGAGGATCACTTTCTCATTACTCATGTTGTTTACTGACAGTCTTTACGTTCTAACTATACCAATGAAACCATAGAAAACAACATAAAGAAAGTATATGTAGATTCAAGATACAAGACCAAAAGTCTATTGCCTTAAAATTGCACTCAAATATTTTACAATGACTAAGCTTACAATATGTATTTATTGCCATCATAAAGCCTAGCTTCAGTTACATGCGAAGAAAAGACAGCCACAGGCTTAAATAGTAAGTCTTAATGGCACATCTATCATTACCAAAAATAACAATGTACTAAATCAACTAAGCTTATTACATAAGATTGTTCCAAATAACAAAAACTACGAGGACACAAATCAACTTCATATAAAATGTTAACTTCTGAAGCATTTCCTCAACTATTGCAAACTTTATGTTTAAATTTTCAACTCTTTTTTAATATCCTCATTCATATTAGCAGACTGCTTTGGACTTTTGACTTCCTTGTTTCCATTATGCTCTTCCTTAAAGCTTGGATTATGTTATTGTAATATAACTTGAGGATCAAGCCATTCAAAATAGTTGCAAGACATGTTTCCATCCTACATAAAAAACACATATGTTAGGGTGTTACCATTAATGTTAAATGTAAACATTACATTAAGGTACTACATACAAAATAATAAGGGCAACAAAAAATGCCTTCCTAGATTTTTTCTCATAATAAAGGTCAATAGAACAACTTCTACACCACATTTACAACAAGGTTTTCTCTGACTAACATTATTGCTATTGAGGCTTCTAGTACCCCCATACGCAAGATCCATTTAATGTATTTGAGATGTGCCACTTGCAAGAGAATGATAACCAGAATTGAGTGTAAATAAATCAGAATAAGTTTATACAAAATGTAAAAGGCAAGTATTAGTAATCAATCTCCTCTTCCACGAAATGTTCCTCTACCCCTAGGCATTCGAATTTCACCTTTTTCATTTTTTGGTTCATTATTCACTTTATATAAAGGACATATTCTTTTATAATGCCCCACCACCACCTTCCAACACACACGACACAGCTAACCAATAGCTTTTGGTTGCTCTAATGACGATTTATACCTCTTATTTATTTGTCTCTTTATTTGAACTATATGTGGGTCAAGGATACCACAAGATTGGAAATCCTGTGTAGATAACTTTCCAATGTGCCAAACTCCTATGATAGAAAATTTTCATCATTGTTGCCTCCACTTGCCATGAAATTATCGCTATCACACTCTCCAGCTAATTCCTCCATTGATCCTTGCTCAATTTAATTTCCTATAGCTCTATGTTCACTATCCTCTTTAGGCGATTCCAAAATAGTAGTCTGTCCTTTCTTAAATCAATCTTATAATATCTCATACATTGACATTCGCTTTATTCCTTCATTTAAGAATCATTTCCATTGTTGTCCTAACATAAACCCACGCAGCATACCAGATTCTTCTATTTTTCTTGTGGATGAAGACGCAACATTTGAGATTCTGACTTGTGCATTGTGTGTCCATCGCTATAATATATCGCTTGAAGGTATACAGAAAATTTCTTTAAATCAAAACAAAGCAATAATATACTTGCATGCAATGTCATTAAATAAAAATAGTTGACAAGAATATTTTGTAATTGCTTTATTCGCATTCCACTCAACCAAATGTTTTTTCTCATTTTGCTTATTACCAAACCTAAATACATGCCATAACTCAACACCATCATCCGCTTGTTCAAGATTAGCATTATAATAATTATTTTTCTCAACTTTTGTCTGAAACTCTTTAAATACCTCATGAGTGTAGATTCTTATCATCTCAGCTTCAATTGCATGCTCTATTTTCATGATAGGCATTCCATACGAGGTAGCACAATCAGCTTGTAGTTCCACTTCACGCCTTTTCTCAGCTACTCTTTCGTGCCCTCTAGCAAAATCAAGCAAATTAGTCTTATGGTTTATAAATCCATTAAACATGGAATTTACACTTTCACTTCTACTTGTAATTGTCATACCAGCTAAGAAAATATGTTGTGAGTAAGCTAGTATCCACATATTACGGATATTGTGTATATCATGTAATCATTTGTTTGATTGCAAGTCATACTGTTCAATCAATAATTTCCATTTCTCTTCGAATTCATCAACAGTTTCAAACCCCCAAATACAATCCTTCTAAGATAATACAAAATTTGGATTACTATGAATTATATACCCTAACTTCATGAGTAACTTTTTGTTAAT
Organism: Pouteria campechiana; assembly: GCA_036873735.1. Lineage (NCBI taxonomy): Eukaryota > Viridiplantae > Streptophyta > Magnoliopsida > Ericales > Sapotaceae > Pouteria > Pouteria campechiana. The sequence goes on from JAYJMB010018699.1 coordinate 3,567, forward strand.
AAGCCAAATACATAGTTGGTGATGAGATTGCAAGAAAACTTTGACAACTAATTGTTGGGTCCTAATCAGTTATTATTGCTTTTGGAGGAATTTCACCTATGGCATTTAGCCAAGTCTTAAATAACCACTTGAAATCATCAATTGTCTCACCCAAAAGAAGCCCAACACTAAGTAACATTGGCTGTTTATGATGATTTACACCCACAAATGGTCCAAATGGCATATCATATTTATTTGTCTTATATGTAGTGTGAAAACATAACATTATTAAAAATCTCATAATCCATTTTCGATATGTCATCCACCCAAAAACAAGATTGTAAATGTTTGTCTCCATCAATGTTCATTTCAAAACTAAAGTTTGCATCTTCCATAGTCTTTTCATGAAAGTATTTATGCAAAGTTTCCCCGCCTACATCATACTATGCTTGTCTTCTTTATAAAGCTTTCCTAGCATCTTTGTGTAAAAAACCTAATTGAGACACACCTCTTGTTTCAATCGCAAAAAAGTCAATTGTTCTTGCAACTCCCATATCTACATCTTTAAAGCCTTCCACAAGATCCAATTGAACATCTGGAACTCTCCTGTGTGATCCCAGGCAATATGACTTAATAAGTGTTTCACGCTTATGATTATGAACTTCCACAATTTTTGTAATTATCTATTCAATCTAACCAAGCCTTTTATTTATGGTCAGGGCAACACCACGATTACAATAGGTTATATTTCGTGCCTCAACCTGTTAATCCTCATGTCTTATATACTTTTCAACTCGCTTTCCAGATTTTGAACATCTAAAAATATGACAAGCAATTTCTCTAGTTTTTAGCCTCCTTATTTGATCTTTTCTAATATTAAATCCGCAACACTTCACATAATGGTTATAAAACTCGTATGCATCATTTTCAGCATTAAACTTCCACCCTAAGCTAAGTTTTATATCATTAGAGGCTAATGGGATGTAGCTGATTGTTGTATTGGATATATCTGCACCTTTTGATAAAGCATTAGCATTGGATTCTACAACTTTGGGCATAGCCTCATCATCAACTTTGTCATGACTAGATGACTCTATTGACTTTTTCTAAATTATGCTTATAGATCATAAAATTAAAAAAGATAAGAAACTTCTTTTAAGTTCAAATAAGATACATGGCTGTGTTGAGTTTATTTAGTGCCCAGTTTTGTAACATGTAAGAAAAAAAATGAGGAAGAAATAAAAATCAAATTCTACATATCACCTGAATCACCCCAATTAAATAAGCCTGAATGCCTGAAGAAGTCTACTGCTATCTACCTCAACTCGTATAGCAATCAATGACCTTGACCTCAACTGAACCGCACACTTTCAATGTAGTTGTGGGAGAAGGAGAAGAAACAAAGGAAAGATGGGTGGATCAAGCGCTTGGAAGAGAGAGGAGGGAGAAGCTATCGGGGTTGGGCTTTGTTGAAGGGAAGGGTTGCCTGGGGTTGGGTCGGAGGGAGAAGTTGTCGTTTTCAAATGGTAGGAGCAGGAGGAAGAGAGAGGAAGATGGTGTTTCCGATTTGGGGTTCGGGGTTTTCTACGATTTGGAGTTTTCTCGTTGCGGAAGCGGGAGGAAGAGAGAGAGGAAGAAAGAGCCTTTTTAGTCAATTTAGGGTTCACTTGTTATGCTTGGGGAAGAGCATCGTTGCACACGTTTGAGGTTGTGTAAAGCAACACTCAAATGGACGGTTCTAACAACTCCCGCAAGAAACGGACGGTTGGGAGCTCGGTTGCCAAAAAAATCCAAACAACCATTTGTTTAGAGGCTTTTGCCACACACACACACACACACACACACACATATATATATATATAATGGTAATCCCAAAATACAACTTTCAAGGCTGGTACAAGGTTCCGATCAAGCAGATATGTGAATTGGATTTCAATCTTAATGTTAAAAATGGCTATGGCTTTGCAAAGTTTCATCTAGTTACTATTTTTGGTATAGGAAGGATTTGCCTGAAAGGATGTCGGCCTTCGCGGAAGTCATAGTTTTTCGCCTGAAAATCTATGTTAAGCCATCTTAGCACAGAAATGCCAATGAGGGATGCCGATCCTTTTACGAGGAGGCAAGTATGTTGCAATTTGAGACTCATTTGCCGGATGAATTGAAGATTCATTCATTCTTGCTTGGAGTCATGCATCTAAGCAAACAGCCACAGACCCAAAAGAAAAACAACTGCTGGTAATAATCCGAATCCTGGATCATTGGTTGCAAAAATTCGTGTTGAGACAACCATGAAAGTATGACTTAGGGGTGGGTCAGGTCCGAGATATTTAAGCATGTCGAATGAGCATCATCATACATACTGTGTCACAAATTCCATGATTGAGCAGGTGGCCCAATTCTTTTGTCCTAGCAGTCAAAGATTCCTTTGCAAAAGCCTTTTAGTTGCACAAACGCAGCTCCAGTAAAAATGGTTACCAGCTTTCCAACTGCTTCATAATATAGTATGGACTATGGTGCAGGAACTGCTCGGGTTGTAATGCAAGTCAAGATAACACGAAGCGCCACCCACTCCTTCTTTGGAAAAATAATAATTAATTATAATTAAAACTTGTTGGGATAATGTGTTTCAGCGTTCAGAGATGAAGAAACCAGAGGTTGCAAATGTAACTTTTACATTCCTGCTTTTGCAGAGGCCCTCGTGGCTTGCAAAGACAGTTCCGTATTTGGATCCTAGCATGGATCCTCACTTCAGTGTTGTCAAAACTGGTTCCGCCATGAACCGGTCAACCAGTTCGGTCCAATAGTAGATTTTATAAATTTTAATATCATTAATAAAATAAAATAATAAATTATTATACAAAAGATCTATATATTTAAATTAATATGTATGGTTTAGATTTTTTAAAATTATACTATATTATTTTTAAAAAAAAATTCAAAAAAAAAAAAAGAAAACTGGTTCAATGGTTTAATTGGCTGTTAGAACCAGTTAGACCATGAACCAGATGCCTGACCAGTTCAACCAACTGTACGATTATGAGAACACTGCCTCACTTCATTCCCACGCAAAGCCAAGATCATCCAGCTGTGCTCAACGTCAATTTAGAGCCAAGGCATTACCAAACACCCCCCACCACGTCCCCCATGCTAGCCCACGTACTGCAACATTAGCATTCGCAATAACCACCACAGGCAAAGACAAATATGCCACAAGAAGAACGGTTCATAAGGTTGACATAAACCATGCTATGGAAATAAATAAACAGCAGATATATATATATATATATATCATAAGAAAATAAAGTGGACTTGGGCACTGATAACCCGTCAACAATGTTTTACCCCGTCTTGATTTTCTGAACCTCTCTGTTTCTTATGCCCTTTATTTTTTCAACTGTTTAAAAAAGTTACTAAAAATACATAGTACAATTACAGTTCAGCTGCAGAAATTGGACTGACCTTTTATTGCTCTGCACGCAATTTTACCCATTAGCAACATGTCGCACCATGTCATTTCCTTGGATAAATTGAAACGCAAATTGCAGACTGACATTGCTGCTGGGCAGTAGTAGGACATGGGATCTTCAACCTGTGACTTCACCTCCCATCATCTGCAACACAAACAGAAGTGATGATTGTACTTTTGGCATCTCTTTAAAACACTGCTTTTGTATTATAATCTGCTCATGCACCTGCTGACCTCTTCCTTTCTGCCTAACCAAAGTCTTGGGCAAAAAGCTTCCAAGTATAAATCAAGCCTCAATTAAATGTTTGATTCTGATATATGATGTGCTATGCGATATATAAAGAATTTATCAACTCAAGATTCATCTGGAGATGAATAATTTTCTCATGCCAAAGTCCATACATATGGGACAAACTTGACTGATCAAGCTGTTCGTGCTGATCCACAACTCTGGGCCATGGATTTCTCAAATTGATTAATATATTTGGAAATTCGTTCATTGACGAATGTAGCATTTCTTGACAACTTCTATACATTTCTTTCCTTAATCGCATATTTGGGTCAAACACTTACAATCCTCCAATATGGGAAACCTTTTGTGACATCTCACAATGATTGTACAACACACCTCACATAAACCATCCATGTGACCTGACAATATGCCACCATTAAACTAATTTATCTCCAGTTTTGGTAACTCAGCTAATAGACATGTACCAAGAGCATACATACACGTGCCAAGATTCAATAAATCAACTGTATGAAAAGGTGTATCGAACGTGCAAGAAAAAAGGGTCAATTTAGACACAGAAAGCGAAAAAAAAAAAGCCAAAAGAAAATCAATTTGTAACCAAAAAAAAGGTTAAATGTGCAAGAAAAAGGGGTTTATTCTGTCATGGCAATCAAAAAACACATAAAAATAAATTGATCTTGTCACTGAATAAAGCAACCTGACAAATCCATCGCCAAATTTTGATAGGAAATTACTGCAAGTTCCACTAAACAAAAGACTCAGAAATGTTTCAAACAACTATGGCGTCCACATTTTTACCAGGTTGGAACATTATAGGCCCTGACTATACTAATTCAATCAGTAAATCTCATGATAAACAAGGGATGACATTATTATTTTCTGATTGGAGGTAAACAGTGGCACATCCACAAACTTTCATTATCATATAAGTGCTTGACCAGTGTTCTAGGCCCTGACTATACTAATTCAATCAGTAAATCTCATGATAAACAAGGGATGACATTATTATTTTCTGCATGGAGGTAAACAGTGGCACATCCACGAACTTTCATTATCATATAAGTGCTTGACCAGTGTTCTTACCATCTTCTGTCGGTCAATAAAACTATAAATAATGGCAAAATGATATTTTCTTCATTGTCACATAAATATCAATAATATCTTCAATATTATTGAAAATATCGATATTTGGGGGGAAAATATCGATATTATCCACAACATTTTCCTCCTTTTATCGATTTGGACAAAAAAGCACCCCTCAATCAAAGGTTATTTTCTCTCTCAGACTCTCAATACCCACTTTTTCCGTTCCAGAGACTTCATTGTAATACTCAAAAGCTCAAATCAAAACTTCCATTTCTGATTTGAAGGGGGAAAACTCCCCGTTTGAAGATCAAAATCCAGATTACACATTTGGATGTCTGGTTGCTGTGAAAGTAAAAAAATTGAATTTAATCCATATATTTCTTGTTGTTTGGTTTCAAAATCACTTGTTTACAACATCTATAGTAAAATTACACTGGTTTATACTGATTTAAACTAGATTGTTGAGGGATTTTGGGATTTTTTTTGCAACCTGGGGAAGAACACACAATTTGAGGATAATCCAACAGATTTCTGAATTTTTAAGTGTGCATTTACATCCATACAGATTCCTCAATTTTTTTAATAACTGATTTTAATTTAAAGTTAATTGAAATTTTAGATTGCATTTTGTAATTTCATAGATATATTAGCATGCATGGTGCTTAGTAGCAAAAATGTGAAGAAAAAAACTATTTTATAATCTGCCCTTCTATTTATTTTTATTTTATTAAATAATAAATCAATATTATTATTAAAAATAAATTAATGACAAAAAATTTCTAAACTATTATTCTTGTTTATATATCATTAGATGATTATCTTCCACTTGGTAGTAAGGTATAATATGTATTTAGTCGTAAAATATTAATCATATTTTGTATCTCATGACTTGAAATATAAGATTAAATATCAAATGTCATGTTCTTTCCTTATTTACATTTGTAATCCTTTTACATATTTATATTTCTCATATGTATTTCCATTATTCATTAAATGTTAATTTTTATTATATATTTTTTCTCTGTGTATAATGTATCAGAAAGTATCAATGAATATTTCTTAATTTCTCTATTTTTTTAATTTTTTTATTTTAACAATAAAGTTCCCCATAAAAACGATATTAACTGTGATAAATACAGTAATATCTTTTTTCCAAAGTACTGATAAATAGGTATTTATTGATATTAGAAACACTATGCTTGACCCCTCAAAATCCGGTTATACAGGGATCTCACAACTAGTCTTACATCATAGACTTGAGAAAATGAGTATTATAACTTATGTGGCATCTGCACACCATTAAAAATAACATTAATTATAATAGCTGCTCCAGGGAAGAAATGATTAATACCTTAAAGAAATCTCCAAAAACGCCTTGTAGGCCACTTCTGCGCTGCACTCCATAGAATTTCTCAGCAATTTCGTCCAATAACTGCAAATGCCATGACCATGTCAGAATTTCTATAATAGCCAGAATGAACAAGGGAAGCTCAATTTAGACAACTAGTTTGGGTAGCTTGAAAAAAATCACCATCATCATAAGTTTTCCACCTACGTGGGAGTTAGCTACATCATTAAATGGGTCCTATTGCATCATTCTTATCAACCTCGGGCTATGCCTTGGTAAGGTCAAGCACTTTAATATATTTTCGAATGACCTTTAGTCATTCGATTCTGCCTTTTTTCTTGCTCTTTTTTTACATTCTACTTTGATAAACAAACTCCTAGCTAGTGCAGTTCAGATCTCTGTTGCATATGACTAAACCATCTAAGTATAGCTTCTTCCTTCATTTCATTACTTATTGATTCAACCTTTAGAATTTTTAAGATCACTTTATTTCTATTTGTATCATTTCTTGTTTTACCACTCATCCACCTCAACATCCTCTTTCCAATATGGACATGTTCTTATCTTATGGCCCAACATTCCACCCTCTCAATAGTTGTCCTGTAAATTTTTTCTTTTAATTTAATTAATAATAGGATATCAGATAAGAGAACTAAAGCTTAGCGTTGTATTTTCCACACAGCTTGAACTCTGTGTTATTCTTATTAATCACTCCAATTTCTTAAACTATTGTCCTCAAATACCTAAAGTGTCATTTTATAAGAATACTTGATTCAAAATTTTAATTAGCACCACATTTATATTTCTATTATTAACAAAATTTCAGTTTGCATATTTATTTTTTATTCGACTAATTCTAAAATCATTAAATGTTAAAGCACATTGCAACTTATCTAAACTAAATTTATGCCTTCTCTTGTCTCATCTATCAAAACTATATCATTTACAGACAGCATATGATAAGGCCCATCTTCCTGCAAATGTCAAATGACTAAAGAAAAGAGATAAAGGCTTCAAACTAAATATTGATGTAAATCATTAGTCATTGGAAACCAAGTTGTTTCTCCACTCATGGTCTTGACTTTTGTTATAGTTAAATCATACATATCCCTAATAATATTGACATAGCTAATACTAATAGTAACATTTTTCCTTCTCAATACCTGCATATTAATTCCTTAGGTATCCTATCATACCCATTTTCCAAGTCAATAAAAATATATAGAGGTTTTTCCCTCTATATATTTCTTCATTAATTGTTTAAATAAGAAAATGAGTCTGGTGATTAATATTCATGATATAAATCTAAATTAATTTTTTTAAACATTTGTTTTATGCTTATCTTTTTTTCCAATTACTCTTTCTCAAAGCTTCATGATAACTCATAAGTTTTATCTCTTGATAATTAGCACGACTTTATATAACCCCTTTATTCTTGTACATTGGTATAATAATATTTGTTTCCCCATTCATTAGACATTTTCTTTGATTTTACAATTTCAATGAATAAATTCATCAACCAATTTAACACCATATCTCACCTACACTCCAAATCAATTAATATATTATTGAGTACTACGGTTTTTCCTATTCTCATATTTCTTAAGGCTTCTATCACTTCAAATACTCAAATTCTGTAATAATAAGTAACATGTTTATTTTCCTTTACATTTGTGCTTTCATATAATCCTATACTTTCAATAGAACACCATTTAATAAACCATAAAAATAATTCTTATATTTTTCCTTAACTTCATCATCTTTGATTAGAACTCTTTAATCTTCACTCTTAACGCATCTAACATGAGTTGTCACTAATATTTCTTTGCCAATTTGAATATTTATTTTTCACATTGTCTAATTTCTAATTTATTACACAAAATGCTAGGGTACCAATTTATCAGAATAAAGGAAATATTTAAAATTATACAAATTATCGTAGAAAAAGCTTATAATCCATACCATGAAGCTTCAAGAAAAAGCAATTAACCGAAGGTTAAGACAAAACAAATGTCTCAAAAAATCAATTGATTTATGTTGGGAGATCAAGTACTAAAGCTATTTTCTTACTTAAGCAATTAATAAATAAATACAGAAAGAAAAAGGAGAAGAAAAAAGAGAGCCTTCACAATCCATATGATCTTTCTTAATTTAGGAAACAACATGATAGGTTCCTAGAGAATTAATATAGCAGGTGTTGAAAAGGAAAAAAAGTTAATACTCAACATATTGATATTATTAAGGATATGTACAACAGAGTTATAACAAATGTGAGAACCATGAATAAAGAACAGTTGAATTTTCAATTGCATTAAGTTTACGTCAAAGGTTCAGTTCTAAACCCTTCTCTCTTTACTCTAGTCATGGATGAGCTCATAAGTCAACTACACAAAAGGGTCTTTTCATGTATATTATTTGCACATAATACAATTTTATAAAAAAAACAAGAGTAAATTCGAAACTAAATAAATGGTAGGTAGTTTTAGAATATAAGGTTGTAAAACTAATCAAATAAAACTAACTACATGGAATGTCACTTTAATAATAATAGAAACATAAATGAGGAACCAATTAATATTGTATATCAAGTAGTACTACAAAATGATCATTTTAAATGTTTGGGATCAATAATTCAAGAAAGTAGAGAATTTGATAAGGATATCACACACAAAATTCAAGCTAGAAGAAAGAAATGCCGATGTGTTTCTAATAAGATAACTATACAATCATCTATGCTTTATGTGGTAGAGTGTTGGTTAATTAAAAAATAAATATACATAAATTGAGTATAGTTGAAATGAGAATATGTTGAGATGGATGAGTGGTAAAACTAGGAAGAAATAAAAATAGAAATGGAGTAATTTGAGATAACCTAAAAGTAGAATCAATAGCTAATAAAATGAGCAATAGACTTCCATGATTTATTTGACTTCAATGGTTTAGTTATGTGAAATGGAGACCAAAAACTGTACTAATTAATAGTTATGAGGGATGAATTAATCAAAATAGAAGGTTATAAAGAACTGAAGCAAGGCTTAAAAAACATGATTAGATGTAATTAGGGATGAAAATACTTAAAACTCACTAAGAACATAATTCTAGATAAACTGGGATGGCACAACAAAATCCATGGAATGGACCACACCTATGTGGAAAACAGCTTCTAATAACAATGATAAAAATATAAGTCATATATTTAGCTTTATTTATAACTTTTTTAGTATACTTTTTAAAGTTTTTATATTCAGAAATTGCAAAATCAAAAATATCAGCAGTAATATTATTATATTTTCACTGGGGTTCATTTGGGATTTGGGAAAAAAGGTGAAAGAGGTAGAAAAAAGGAATTTGGAAAAGAGGAGGAAAAGGGAGAGAATGATGTGATGTGCTAGAAGGTAATAATTAGAAATAAAGTGAATAAAGATAAAATAAATAGGTTTTTTGGATAAAAACTGGATAATAATGATTGGATGTATGAGTAATAATGACAAACAAGGTCATTAGGCAGTTAAGATGTTGAATCGCATTAAAAAAGTGGAAAACGAGAGGAAAAAGGGTGAAAAACTTTCCACCTCTTTTCGCACTTCCCAAACAAACCTTTAAGGGTGTCAACGATTTCATCAACAATGAAAATCAATTAAGTACAAGGTTAGGAGATAATTTTGATAAATCATGTAAATATGATATTATCTTCAAAATATCAGCGAAGTCTTGCAAGACAATGAACTTATCACTGATATTTTCAATAATACATATGGTTAAGGATAAAAATTAGAATGAAAGTCAGAAGTCTGTTAACATTGTAACAAAATTGCAATTATATTTGTTATTTTTTATTTTAATTTTCAGTTGCAACTCATATTTTTGAGGTTTGGGGAAATTTTACCTGTTTGAGGGGTTTTTCTGAAATCATGTAATTTACCCATATCGTGGGCATTTATAATTGAAAAAACTACTCTTATGATAGATCTAGTAAAAATGTAGATTTGGACTATCAATTTTTTTACTTTTTATAGTTTTAGTAAAATTAGGGGCTATTTGGAGGAAATACCCAATTCGAAATCTGAGCCAAAATTAATGGCTATAATGAATAAGAATAACGTTTAGGAATATTTAACCATGGATCTATACAAAAATATATGATGTATCAAATATTTTCAATTAATTTTAATTTAGTTGTAATTAGGGCTAATTTTGGGATTTATTTCCAAATTAATGATTTAACCCAAATTACAAGCATTGACAAATGAGAGTATTACTATAAAGATGGATGTTATTAAAATGTCAGATTTGAGTTATCAATTTGTGAGATATTAGGATTTTTATATGATTAGGCACAAATGGGGGAATACAGAAATTAATTTTAGATTTAAATTGGTGAACATAGATAAATAAAAATGATATGTTAAAGTTGTTCAAGCATGGATGAAAGCAGCTAGTATAATTATAAATTTTCAATTAATTTCAAATATCTAATAAATAATTCAATTATTAATTTATGAAAATAAGTGGTGGTGAGGTATGGTGTTCATATATAGCTAAAATCCACTCTTTTTTACTTCTCTACTTGTTTTACATGGCAACCAAGAGTATGGATTCTCCTTAGTTTTATATGCCTCTCTTTTGTTTATTGTTATACTTCACATAGATGTGTTTCCATCAGTTATAACATGTTAGTGTTTAAAGTAATTTTTATTCCAAACATGTATTTATAATTACCTTAATTTTTTATAAATTTTCATTGAAAAATTCTTAATTTGTTCCTTTTAATTTTTTTCTATTTTAGCAATAAAGTTCCACAATAAAAATTGATATTATTGCTTTTAATTGATATTATCTCTAATAAAAGAGCTAATATCTTTTTGGGGGGCTAGAAATGTTTCTCCTCCAACAATATAGCAAACGCGGTTTATATTGTTATAAATTTACTTCAATTCTATCATTTTGATATTCTTTAAATTTTAGTAAAATACCATTAATAGCCCTTTTGGACATCCTTGTTCCACCACCAAATTTCTTTATGCAACCATAAAATATTTTTACGTATTTTCTTATCTCTCCCCATTTTTCTAATATGTTCTATTGTTTCGATCCACATTAATTTTATTCTGATGTCTTTTGTACCATCTCATTTCTTTCCCTATCATCATTTTATCAAAATATTCCACGTCATCTCCTTTCAAATTCCACTACTTATTTTTAGAAGTTATATTAATTTTATATTCTTTTTTTCCATTTCACACATATGCATCCCTTTTAAAATGAAACAATCTTTTTTTACTTGCATATATAACCCACTTTTAGAGGTCATTAAATATTCATCTCTTTTCTCAAAATGGATATCTACTAAAGTCTAAAATTAAATCATATGTTATTGCAACATGAAAAATTGCATCACCCATTTCATTCTTCATTCCCTTTCATAGTCCCTGTTCTCTTTTCTTAAATGCTCATTCAAGTCTCCTATGAAAACCTTCTCTTGATTTGGTATCCCTTTATACTCCATCCATAGCATCCAAAATTCTTTCTTAACTCTATCATCTGAACCTTACTTTGAGGAAAATTACAAACACAATATATATATATATAATAAAGGAAACGGGAGCTAACGAAGTGCATAAAGGAATCCTCAGCCCATTTGGCTGCCAAGATCATGCATGATTGTTAGTTCAAAAAATATATCAAGAAAAGAAAAACATATTAGACTACATTTGAACAATCTAGTCCACAAAAATTTGTTAAAGCTGCGATGGGTAAAATAGTCACAAACTGACAAACGTTAGCAGTCCTTTCTAGGACTAGGGAAGGAATGCTACCTCATCAAATGCAGGTTCCCTATGTATGCTTGGCTTGTAATTTTGTCTAAGCATTCGAAATAGTGGCAAAGCATCTCTTTCCAACCTGCATAATAGGATATTAGATGAAAGTAAGAAATATGGACTTGTAATTTGTTTATCACTAACCTATCAAAATGTTATAAATTGACCTTTGTAAATCCAAACATTGTAACCAAAAACAAGAATTGGAGCTCCTGAATGCTGATGTCACCTCTCAAAGGGCCACATTTGTAAAAATAAAAGTGAAACCAAAACAACACCAAAGAATGCTGTATAGAAAGCATGGAGCATAAGATGCTCCAATGATCAAGAACACAATAGACTAATACAAACTAGGATTTATTTATTTTTAGGGATATTTTATTTGAGATTTTGGATATTTAGTTGCTTTCTTTTTACACATCAAGTGGTCCAAACAAAGATCAACTTAATGGATTGTTTAGATCATTGTTTTTACTATTTTTAGAATTTCCATTCATACGCAATGAGGGTTTTTCTTCTGCATATCAATTTTTTAAAAAATAAGGTAGCTTGCATTAGGGTTGTGAGGCTTTTGATGATTAATTGAATGCAAGTTCTACATTATCTTGTTCTCTAATTTTCTTCCCTTCTACTTAGCTTCCATTCTCCTTTTCCCCAAATTCCCTTCTACCCGTTGAAAGGATCCTTTCTCTTTCTTCTAAATTCTTCCCTTCTTCTATTCAAATCATGAATTTCTTCCCTTCTTTTTCCCTGTTGAGAAAATCTACCTCTTTCTTCTAAAGCCTTCTCATTTTTATTCTAAAAGATCAATCTTGTTCTATATTAATTTAGTATAGGGCATTTTGTTCTACATCATCCAAAAGTTTAAGAGCCTATGTTTGAGGGGATTATGATAATGTACATACACAACTACACAAGTGGATGCGCAAGAACATAGAATGGGATTTCAAATTCCCATAAAAGGGCCTAATGGCAATGTTTGTCAGAATTATGCATGGTTTTAGGGGATTAAAATCATGAATGCATACCAAATGGTGTAACCTATCAGAATGCCCCATTTGTAAGCTTGGATGACAAAAAACAAAAGATACCTACACATAATACTGTGAAAGTTTGGAATATAAAAGGCTTGTAAAGTTTTAGAATCTATGTTTTAGGGAATTATGGTCATTTACATGTCCAAGTTTGTGCACACGCACAAATTTTGAGCTCAAAATTCTATAAAAGGGCCCACTAACTGTTTTTCTGTAATTATGTATGGTTTTATGGGTTACAATCATCCATGAATGCACTCAAATGCTATGTACACTATACATAAATAAAATGCAAACACTTTCACCAAAGTTTTGGAGAAAACATTGGTGGGCAATTCATTGATGCATTTGAGAGGTTGACTCAAAGCATCAGGTTTGCGACTCTCTTTCATGCAACAAAAAACAGGTAAAACAACTTAGAGTGGCACAAAAACAAGAGAAGGTTAAATGCTGGTAATTGGAATGCAGCACAGGTTGATCAGATTCATTGAGGTATATCATCAGGAAGAATTACTGAAAAGTCAAATAATACCCAGGGTGGCATGCATGGATCATATTGATTGTGAGTGTGAAAAAGTCAGATCATATTGATTTTGAGTATGAAAAAGTCAGGGCCTGTCGAGAGATTCAAAGTTGTTTGTTGTTGCATTCAAGGGGGAGCAGTTGGAGACTTATGCAGTCAGATTAAGTTGTAGTGAGGCTAGGTTGAACAAGTTCAATTAGGTTAACCAGGGTTGCATTTGTTTGGAACTTTGGATTAGACTATTCTAGCCTTTATCTATTGTACAAAAGAGGCGATGGAGAGTTGGAGACTTAACCTACACATATTCATGGGAAGATCAGACAGAATCTCAGGATCCAAATTTTCTCTACAGGATATCTGAACCAGTCTGAGCCTATGCCAATTTATTTTCTAGATTAAAGCACAGATGACAGAAGAAAGTACCCAAAAGTTTTATATGATTAGATGATAAGGTTATTTGCTGCAATGATGTAGCACAGGATAAAGAGGAGATAAGAAAAAAGAGGAAGGATCCTCTTAAGGGGATGAGAAGGGAAGAAAAGGCAGAAATTTAGACGAATTAAGGAGGATGAGATAGAATTACGAAAGCAAGCAGTAGAAACCAGAAATCTAAAATGATCAACTATTCTAAAACCTAGTACAATGCACCTATTTAAAGGATAAAAGAAAACCCTAACACAATCTTAATCAAATCAGGATGCAAATTAATAAAGCCCTAAATAAAAGAATGATCTGAACTATCCATTAACTAAATACATCAAAATTCCTAAAATCATTAGATATCCAAATTTTCAAATAAAGTATCCCTAAAATTGAATAAACCTTAAGCACATTCTGCATCATGCAGAAATTTATGAACATTTTAAAGCCAAGAGGGAATAAGCAAAGACTTACGTCTGAAGAAGAAACATAATGAGCTGCATCAAGTCTGATTTAGGTAGGTCAAGTTGTTTGGATTGCAATTGTGTCTTTACTTCATCAATTAGACAGTTGGCATCTCGAAGATTTCCTTGTGATAAATACCTTTCAGAAAAGAAATTATATTTGTCAGTGTCAAAAGCTGCATGGCAACAAAGAAGTGACATGAGAAATGACAGATGTAGACCAGTAATCAAGGGTCACAACAACATAGAATAAATAACAACTCATACATCTGTTTTCTTACTCACATTTTCCAATTTTCTTCCTCCCATTTTCCAGTTCACAAACCTTGTATTGTGAAGGATACATTTCAAAGATATCATCAGTTAAAAATTTCCAGTTCAATGGTTGCAGGTGTGCTTGGTTTGAGGTAAAAGAGACATAAAAGCAGAGGAAAAGTAAAATAGGTGTAAAAGGAGAGGTGATGATTTCGGCAGTTTAGGAAGTAAAGTCACTCGTAAAGTAAATAAACATGAAATAGATAGAAGTCTTTAAAATTTAGATAGACAATAATGTGTCAAAGAAGGTTTGTCCCTTGACCATAATGAGGCTTTTATCCCTCTTTCACCCCTGGGTGGAGGGAATGCTTCATCTATGAGTAAGCCCACAATTTGGATAGTGTCAATCCACATGCAGGCCCACTGGGTAATGATGCCTGTAGAGTGACAGTTTAGGGGTAACCGTGCATGAAATGTTAATAAGACAACAATATTGTTAGAAAAAATCTATTAGCACAGATGCTAAGAATCAGTTCAATTGCAGTACAGACTTACATCAGAACTGCCCGAGCAATGGCCAAATCGTCTTCTCCTGGATAGCACTAAATAAGTAAAGAGTGCGTCAGTTAAAAAGACATAAAGGAATCTGTCTCTGAATGCAATGAAATCCTTTTCCTTCTTTACGCAACTGCTGGCATATAAGACTGTTACCAAAATTATAAATGAAAGGTGTTATAGGGTCATCGGATGTGTAAGTTATTTACTGTGATATCAGTGCTTTTTCAATCTCCAGAACAAAATAGCCACTGGGAGACTGTTAATAGAAACTTAGAAACAAATGATAAAGCCAACCTTGCCCATAAAGTTTACTAACGTAGCAGCAAACTTCTCTGGACTGCTTCCTCGAACAAAATGAAATGACACTTTAGTCATCTCCTGCACAAAATCAAGTATATGTTTATTAAATATACCAGAAGGAAACAGGAATTAGTAATCATAAAGACAGAAGATGCAGTAGATGTCTAAATGCATCCACAGATGCAGATATACAGCAACAAAGCGGACACCAAAGAATTGAATAATGCTGAAAGGGCAAGACAACAGCATAGACCAAATATGGATCCTAACATAGGAGGAGAATGCAAATCATTCATGAAACCATGTAAGGAGGCTGTTTGAGCTACCATTCAAGAGAGCATGTCCCAGCTTGCAGCCATAAATTCCTAAGTGTGCTGACTTCGAATCAACCCATACACAAATTGAGGGACAAGCAAATGGGGTACAACTGAGTCATGTTTGCTCCATAAGTCTAAGGCCACAACTTCTGTTCATGAATTGCCTCATTTAAAGAATAGGCGCTGACCAAACAGGAACGACATGAGAGTAGTAAATCCAGCACTTTCATGCCACAAATTTAAAAACAGTTCAAGACTGCAACTTAACTGGTAATAAGATGAGTACAGATGTTCACAAGGAAGCACAATAAAAATACATTGAATAAGTTTCCATGCTATGCCTATCAACTTGTTCTATTTCAAACTGGAAGGGATACAAATCGGATGAAGCTTAACCATAATGAATGATTTGTTGCAACTGTGGGTAATGCAAGACTGTTGCTACAAAAAGTGTATGAATAGTTCTCACAATGTTTGCATCAATTGCTTGAACACTCAACCTCATGAGTTTATGAAGCCATTAAGTCCAATGCATCTTAAAGAGATTCAACAAAGAAACCCACCAATATTTATCTTTTATAGTCCACATTTGAATAAATTAATTTCTGTTAGGACTGACCATGTCAGGAGATTCGGAGAATATATATTCGGCCAACATAGCATGCAATTCAGGAGATCCATTCCTAGGAGCTCCAAACTCTGCTGACCACCTGGTTCAAAGCAATGGAGGCAGTCAGGAGTGCAAGTGTAGTTAAACAATAGAATGCATTAAGATGCACCTGGAAAGTAAATTGATATGCCATAGAAAGTAATCTTAGGAAAACAAAAGAAAAAATAGGTACAACTTTCTTGATAAATGAGAGAACAAGAAGATAAACCATGGGAGAAATTAAGGGCAGCAAATTAAAAGGCCAGAAAGTGAACGAATTTCACATGTTATCAACACATATTTTTTCTATTTATCTTTCTTGTATAATTTCAACTTCACAACTTATCAATTACATCAATCTAGTTTCACAAACTTGCAGCTCAAACTCAACTAGGAGTCCTGGCCTATAAGAATAGCTTGACTGTGATGGTTTGTATGCATGCGCTCTTGTATAAAAATGGAGAAAAGTTACTTGTATCAGACCATTTGAATCACAGAGACAACTAGCAATAAGTTGTAAAGCCAAAACCAGATTGTTCAAACATTTTATCACCTCTGAAACCATCATAGGCCCAAAAGTAAGTCCATATGACATCCAACCCATTGACAATTTTCCCCGTGGGGATAATGAACAACATCAACACGAATCTGATCCAAAATTCAGAGCATTTGAACCGTTTCTACATATCTTGTGTTGCAACTCCTATAAACAGAGGTTAAACTGTCTGGTGACCTGGTCAAAGTTGTGAATGAGTGTGAACGGTAGTTCTATGCATGTGAGTGAACTTTTTTTTTTTTTGTTAAAGATTGCATGCCTATGAACCATCCTTCTATTAAAGAATTAAATTTTTCAAATTGCAAAATTTAGATAGCCCAAACTTATTTGCGTCCACAAGGATACCCACGTAGACACCACCATGCGTACCAATATGGAATGCATGGAAGCTCCAAGACTTTCCATGACTTAGGAGTGGCCCAACAAACAGAAAAGTTGCTGAAGGAACTAAATGAATGGTTCCAAAATTACTCATCTATGTTTTTCAAATCCACCATGTTTTTTGTCGATCATCATTGATCTAGAGGTCAATTGAGGGGGTGATGTAGAACCATGACGAATAGAGAAAAGATAGAAGAAAGAGGAAGGATCCTCTTAGGAGAACAAGAAGGAAAAAAGGAAGAGTGGTAGGAAGAATGACTAGAAGAGTAGAGAGAAAGAGGAGATCAATAGAGAAAGTGGGAAATACTTGTATTCAACTCAAACATCGATATATCTGAAGGCTTACAAAGGCTGTATTTATAGATATTAGAGGCTACGTAAGTTTAGTAAGGCTACCTAAGTTTAGTAAAACTTATTAGAGAAGTAAGCTAAGAATAGTTAATTCCATTTTACTAAGAGAAGAAAGCTAAAAAAAGACAACAATATCTAACAAGAAATTCCAGATAAATACTAGTATCTTCTAGAAAATCTACCTGAGATACACTAGCATCTTCTAAAAAATCTAACTGAGATATACTAGTATCTTCTAGGAAATCTAATTAAGATAAGCTTATTCAAATAGAAATCTTCTAGGAAATCTAATTAAGATACACTCATTCAAATAGAAATCTTCTAGAAAATCTAACTAAGATTCACTTATTCAAATAGAAATCTTCTTGGAGAAGATATTTGCACTTCTAAATTTAATCTAACTGAGATATACTAGTATCTTCTAGAAAATCTAACTAAGATACACTTATTCAAATAGAAATCTTCTAGAAAATCTAACTAAGATTCACTTATATTCAGATAGAAATCTTCTAGAAAATCTAACTAAGATTCACTTATATTCAAATAGAAATCTTCTTGGAGAAGATACTTGCACTTCTAAATTTTGTACTTCTTCTTGTAGTAAGTATTCTTACAATAAGGATACTTCATATTTCCATCAATTCTCCTCAGCTTGAAAGAACTCGCCAATGGAGAGTTTTGATTATAATATTACTCAAGAATATAAGGATCTAATTGAGAATGCTCATCCTCGATGACCCATGTGGCATCAGACTCTAATTTGCCCCTCCACTTGACAAGATATCACTGAATTATGCCAAATCTAAAAGTAACAAGCTCATCTTGAAGGATAATCTATATCTAATTTGAAGAAAAAGGCACAACTCGTGGAAGCACAAGCACGGATGTTGATGTTAAGGTGTTATTTTTTGGAACTCCTGCAGTCAAAATTGGTAGCTCAAAAGTACCTCGATATGAAAACAAATCCTCTATATTGAAAGTAAAACTAATACTTGTATCTGCTAGTAAATCTAGAACATATGCATTCAAACCCAATTTCCTCATGATACAAAAGGGACCATTGCCTCGTACATACAACGTTTTTAAAAAAAATTTAGGATATCTTTCCAATCGTACACGAGCCATCACATAATCCCCAATATTAAATTCTTGCTTTTTGCAGTGAATATCTACAACAAACTTATAATTTTCATTACTTAGAATAATTTTTTGTCTAATATCAGCATGTACATCTCAAATGTGTTGAGCAAAGGTTTCGACTGTAACAGATGTACGGGTTTCAATGGGTAAAGGAATCAAATCAATAGGAGCACGAGGAGTAATACCACATACAATTTTGAAGGGAGATTTAACAGTAAAACAATTGACTAAACTGTTATATCCAAATTCTGCGATTGCCAATACAGAATTCCATGTTTCTAGATGTTCTCCTACTAAAGACCTGAGCAAATTTCCCAAACTCCTATTGATTACCTCAGTCTGGCCATCCGTTTGTGGATAAGACACAAATGAAAATTTCAATTTGGTACCTAAGAGTTTCCACAACATTTTCTAGAAATAACTGACAAATTTAACATCTCAATTAGAAAAATAGTAGTAAACCATAAAGTTTAACAATTTCTGTTAAAAATAATTTTGCAATATATGAAACATCAACAGATTTAGTACATGAGATGAAATGAGCAATTTTCGAAAATCTATCAACCACCACAAGAATTGAATCAAATCCTCAAGAAGTCTTATGTAAGCGAAGTATAAAATCCATACTAATATCTTGCCATGGAACATGTGGTATAGGTAGCGGAGTGTATAATCTAGTGTTTCTCTTTTTAACTTTAGCAAATTGACATGTGCGACACTGTGAAACGATTCTTGACATATTTTTTTATTGTTAGCCAATAAAGTTTGTCCTCAACTTGTAAATTGTCTTGTCCCTACCAAAATGACCAACAACACCTCCAGCATGTACTTCCCAAATCAAAAAATCTTAAAGAGACACATTGGGAATAAATAGTTTCATTCCTTTAAACAGATGCCCATCATGAATAACATAATCATGGTCATTTCCATTTTGCACTTCATGAAAGATTATTCCAAAATCAATGTAAGATTGGTATTCGTTTTTCAACCTTTCAAAACCAACAACATTAACATTCATAGTGTGAAGAATGGAAACAAAAACTGAGAGTATCTGCAAGTTTGTTCTCACTACCAATGCGATCTTTGAGAACAAATGTGTATTCTTGTAGAAACTCAATCCATTTTGCATGCCTAGCACTTAATCGTTTTTGTGATTGCAAACACCTCAATGCTATATGATCTGAGTATAAAACAAATTCTTAGGGTAGCAAATACTGTCTTCAAAATTTAAATGCTTGCCCAATAGCATAAAATTATTTGTCATATGTAGAGTATTTTTGTTCAGCTTCATTGAATTCCTGACTAAAGTACGCAATTAGATAACCTTCTTGGCTTAGAACGCCTCCAATTCTAACTTCAGATGCATCACAAGCAACGTCAAAAGCTTTTGCAAAATTAGGAAGCTACAATACCGATGCTTCAGTCATTTTGTTTTTAATTTCTTCGAATGCTCTAGAAGAAGAAGTTGATCATTAAAATTATTTACATTTTAGACAGTCTGTAATAGGTGCCATAATTGTGCTATATCTTGTAATGAAGCGTCTATAAAATGCAATGAGACCATGAAAGCCTCGTACCTCAGAAATTGATGAAGGCTCAGGCACCTGCCTAATGGCTTTTACTTTTGAGAAATCCATAGAAATTCCATTAGCCGATATAATAAATCCTAAAAAGATCACTTGGGTTTGCAAAAAAAATTGACATTTCTTGATATTATATAAAATTTCTCAGTTTGTAGTATCTCAAGAATGCCCTTTAAATGTTTCAAATAATCTTCTTTTCAAACAGCTATAAATTAAGATATCATACAATAAATTGCCACAAACTTCCCAATAAAGGTTGCGATATTTGGTTCAGGATTCTCATAAATGTGCTTGGAGCATTTGATAATCCGAAAGGCATAACCAACTACTCATACAACCCATCTTTGATTTTGAAGGCAATTTTCATTCATCCCTTGTTCTTACCCGAATTTAATGATAATCACTTATTAGATCTATCTTAGAGAACCACTATGCTCCAGTCATTAGATCCAACATGCCATCTAGTCTTGGTATAGGAAACCTATATTTATGGTAATCTTGTTGATCGCATTAATGTAAACAGACATTCTCCAAGATCCATCTTTTTAGGAGGTTAATAAAGCTAGTACGACACATGGGCTAAGACTTTCATGAATAAATCCCTTATTAAGCTCGGTAACTTGCCTTTTTAGTTTAATGTGCTCAACAAGATTCATCCGAAAATGAGGTAGATTTGGTAATTGAGATCTTGGGATGAGATCAATAACGTGTTGAATGTCCCTCAAAAGTGGAAGCTCATCTGGTAATTTATACGGAGCCACATCTTTGAATTGTTCCACTAGCGCTTGGATTTCAAGCACTTCAATTTAGACTCTTCAAGAGCCTAGATATTTCCTCTTTGGATATTATAGCCAAAATGAATCACGAATCTTGACCCTCTTTTTCCACTTGTTTTCTAGTAAATATATTTAAGGGTCGTTTTTCAGATGAATCAATTGAATGCTCCTCTTTGTGAGATCTATCACTCTCTTTAGGTTTGGCAGGCTTCAAGGGGATAGATTTTCATTATGTTTAATGATATAGGTGTAAGGTTGTCCATAATGGATTACTTTCATATCATGTAACCAAGGGTGACCAAGAAGAATATTTGCTACATCCATGGGTAGCACATAACACCAAACATTGTCATTGTAATCACCTATTAAAATATGAACTAAACATTTATCATTTGCTGAACATACACTCTTAAATAGCTTGATTTTGATGATGAACATTCTTGACCAACCATGTTTTGATGATGAGCAAAGACATGAATGAAACGTTAAGGCACTAACAATTTATTCTCAAGCATTTTGTAGAAATATTTTTCAAACTAATCTGGAGAATAATCTTCATGATGATCAAAGGAAGAAACCAAGTAAATGCTCAAGAAATCTGAGTATATAAATTACAAATATACTTAAAAGAAGAAAACAGAATGTTTAAAGTTTTCAAAGAAGCTTCGAAGTCGACGTCGGGTTTAAAAGATCAACTTCGGAGTTGCTCAAAGAACTTCGAAGACAAAGGGAAAATTCTTCGGAGTCATGAAGCCACATGCTTCAGAGTCAGTAAAGGAGTTTTAGAGCTACTGGAGAACTTCAGAGACAAAGGAAAATCCTTTCGGGGTCACGAAGTCACAAGCTTCGAATTCAGCAAAAACGCCTCAGAGCCACTAAAGCACTTCAAAAACAGAGAAAAATTATTTCAGAGTTATTAAATTACTTCGGAGTCACGAGCTCAGATACTTCGGAGTCAGTTAACACACTTTGGAGTCGCAAGCTTACGAACTTTAGAGTTAAAGTCAAGTACTTCAGAGTCAAGAAAAGTGTCTCGAAGTTCAGAGTTAGTCCCTCGGAGTCACGAAATAATCACTTTGAAGTCAACCTCCATGATCCCGACGCAAGTCATTGCTATGACTACACTTCAGAGCCTTTGAAACACTTCTTCGGTGCATTCGAAGAGACGGCGACTTGTATGAGCTATGCGGGAAATTCATATTACTTAAATGCTTGGAGGATCTGATGTTGGTTCATAGACTCCGAAACCTTACTGAAAGTACAACAGTTATAAATTCAAACGTTTATCTGCATTTAATGTTTCTCACCTACCATAGCAGAGAAAGTCAGAGGTTTCAATATAAAATAAGTTAAGAATAAAGAAATTAAGGAGATCACACTGAAAAACAAGAGAGAGAGAGAGCATTTACTAAGTCTTTAAGGCCTTTTTTCCACGATTTCAACTCCACTGCAGTTCATTCAAAGAAACATTCAAAATCATTCATTCAGCCACTTCTAAAGATTGAATCTCACTACTTTATTGTTATATTATTTGTGTTTACTGCTTTCAAACTTCATACAAAATTAGCCTGATAAGAGGCATCAATACTTGTACACATTTATTTCTGCAAGTTTGAGAACTTGCCTTTATGTAGTAAAAGCAAGTAGGATACTTGCTAAGTTAGTTGGTGAGCTTAGAAACGAACAGGTGTATTTCTTTTATCAGGAAGTTACTAATCAAAGAAGGTGTTAATAGAACCTGAGTTTAGCAGAAAAGGCTAACGTAGAGAAGTAGAGTAGAAACCCAAGTGAAGGGCCAAACCACTATAAAAAATATCAGTCTAAGTGCATTGTGTTATCAACCCCCCCCCCCGAATCACCATCTGAGGCGGGACCAACAATTGGTATCAAAGCAGGCTTCACTAGTTATGCCTTATTATTCCATTTATATAACTTGTGAAGATATCTCAAATGGCTAGCTATTTTCATAACACTTCTACTGAAAGTCAATCTACCTCCAGACCTCCATTATTTAATGGTAGAAACTATGGATACTGGAAGATGAAAATGAAAAATCTCTTGATTACCTCAGATTATCAGCTATGAAAAACCATCGAAGATAGTTTGATTGTCCTGAATACTGAGGATAAATACACTGTTGAGGACATTCAAGCAGCTGAAAAAGATGTCAAGGCATAGAACTGCCTTTATTGCGCTTTTACATCCTCTGAATTTGACAAGATATCCTCTTGCAACACTGAAAAAAAAAATGGTACAAACTAGAGGTTGCATACAAAGGCACAAAGCAAGTAAGAGAAACTAAGATAAATCTTCTTGTGCAGCAATATGAAGGTTTCAATATGAAGGAAACAGAATCTATCTCAAACATGTTTGGAAGGTTTAAAAAGATAACAAATGGGCTAAAAAATCTGGGAGAAAAGTATGCTGAGCACAAAATGGTGAAGAAAATTCTGAGATTTTTGTCAAAGCAATGGATGCCCAAAGTGACAGCAATTCAAGAAGCAAGGCATCTGGACACAATGAGTCTAGAAGAGCTCATGGGTTCTCTTATGACTCATGAGGTGTTAATGAAGCAGAAAAAAACAGAAGAACCAAAGGGCAAGAAAGCAATTACTCTTAAAGCTGAGTCAAAGAATAACGAATCCCAAACTGATGCATCCACAAGTGGAGATGAAGACGAGGAAATGACAATAATTACAAGAAGATTCAAATCCATACTAAAGAATAAAAAGTTTGGAAACAATTCAACGAACAATTTTGGAAGAAATGACAAAAAGAAAGAACCCCCCATCTATTACAATTGTGAGAAACCTGGACACATGAAGTTTGACTGTCCAGAGCCAGACAAAAGACAAAATGATCAGCAAAAGAAAAAGCACAACTCATACTTTGACAGAAAGAACAATAGCAGCAACCACAACAATAAAACAAAACAAGCAGAAAATCTCAGAAGAAAAAGAAGCTCTAGCAGCATGGGAGATGCTAGAAAACATAATAAATGAAAGTGAGAGTGAAGAAGAAGAAGAACATGAAGCTCAAATCAGCCAACTATCTCCAAGCAAAAGTATTTAAGATGAACTTCATACGGGAATCAGCTTCATTGCAATCTATGAAGAGTAGGTAAATTCTGATTCTAAAACTCCTAGTCATGAAGAAATGTTAGAAGAATTATATTCAGATTTTATGACTTTGAAAGAGAAGTACAAAGACACTAAAAAGAAGCTCAAAAGAATTACAAATGAATGCTCCAAAATCAAGAAAGAAAATTCCAAGCTTAAGAGTAGCAACAATACCATTAGCACACTTAAGCAAGTTATAGACGAAAACAATGCTCTGAATGCCTTATAATATGCTTCTTCCACCAAAGCAAACGAATGCGATTTCAATAAAGCTTTAATATCAGGCCTTAAACTTTGTATAAACTTGATTCGTGTAATCCAAGGATCTTCCCTTACTCCACATTTCATATTCAAATCTTCAAATTTATTGAGATAGTCGGTTACACTTGAAGATCCTTGTCTTAAGTTTACTGATAAGTCTATAATATACTATATCTTAGTACCCAAATTCACATGTTTTGGAACCTCATTTAGCATGTTTTATTGATTTATGATTATATTTGATGAGACATTACATCTAATTGACCTATTTGATTTTTCAATCAACAAATCATGTCGAAGTGAAGTGAATGTGAACAAGCAGCACTTTGACGCTAATTCTGGCGCTGATTGAAATAGATTCGAAAAAAGTGGTCAACAGAAGAAGTGAAAATCTTCAAGTCAGCTATCCAACACAACAAGAATCACCCAATTCTAACAAAGAATTACATAGATTTATCTGTTTTCGGTCATCTAAATAAAGTTAGAATTATTTATAACGATAGCTAGTGAAAGATTGAAATACATAATCCTTGCGGATACGCCGCTCACTTATCACTAAACTATAAAACTTGACGCCACACACTTGCTATTAGATTTTCAGTGAACAAGTTTTTGGCACCATTGCAGGGAAATGGAGTTATTCTGATTTTTTTTTTTTTACTAATATTGTCAATAGATAATTTGCTTAAATTTGGAGTTGTGAATTTCTATTTCTTTTAGCAAGTCTAGTTCTCTTTTTGATTCTTGCATAGCAAATTCAATTTCTTTCGTTTTCATAGAAATATATGCAAGATCACAAAAACTCTAATCCAAATTGTTTTGATCCAGAAATAGAAAGGACGCTGCGACAAATTCGAAAATCAAAGCGAACAAGAGCAATGGGCTAACCAGAACAACTTCAGCCAAGGATAGAGTTGAATCAACAGCAGCCAATTAGAGACTATTTCAAGCCGGTGGTCAATGAAAATTTATCCGGAATCACTCATCCAGCCATCAATGCAAATAACTTTGAATTGAAACCAGCACTGATTAACATGGTTCAACAGAAACAATTTGTAGGCTCACCGAGTGAAGACCCAAACATTCATTTAGCCATATTTTGGGAGATCAGTGACACGATTAAGATGAATGGAATATGAGATGTGGCAATCCAACTAAGACTTTTCCCATTTTCATTGTAGGACAAAGCAAGAGGATGGTTGCAGAGTTTACAACCAACAAGCATTACAATATGGGATGAGATGGTGGAGAAGTTCCTAAAAAGGTTCTTCCCACCTGCAAAAACAACTCAACTGAGAAGTGAAATTGGTCAATTCAGACAAATGGATTTCAAGCCTCTTTATGAGTGTTGAAAGAGATTCAAGGATCTACTTAGGAGATGTCCACAGCATAGTTTTCCAGACTGGCTGCAAATTCAGTTATTCTACAATGGCTTGAATGGGCAAACAAGAACAATAGTGGATACAACATCTCGTTGTTCACTAATGGCAAAGACTGCAACTGAGGCATACCAACTACTCGAAGATATGGCTTCAAGCACATTCTAGTGGCCGAATAAGAGAAATATAGTGAGAAAGGTGACAGATTGTCTTGAAGTAGATCAGATTACAGCCCTAATTGCACAGATGTCTTCTTTAACATACCAAATGGCGATTGCTAATTTAGCACCAAAGGGAGCATCTATTGTAGGAGAACCTTCTTCCCTCTACCAATTAAAGCATATACCGCTCCAAAGTTAAGCAGAGAAGAAGTGCAATATGTCAACAACAAGAGCTATAGTAATTTTCGAGGTAACAACATGCAAAACCCATATTATCTTGGAAACTAGAGAAATCAAGATAATCCTACTTATGGAAATCAGAGGAATAATTTGAATCACCCTCTCGGCTTCCAAAATCTACAACAACCTCAACACCAAACTCAACCAGCTGAAAAGAAATCATCCTTAGAAGATCTCATAGGCACTTTTATTCATGAAAGTCAAAATAGGTTTGCCAGGAATGAAGCAAGACTTGACAACATGGAAACAACAATGGGAAATATCAATGCATCCCTTAAATCTTTGGAGACACAAATTGGTCAGATTGCAAGCTCTTCTAGCAATTAGAACAGAGATACCTTTCCAAGCAACACGGAAAGGAATCCAAGACAGCATTGCAATGCCATAATGCTTAGAAGCAGAAAAGAGTTGGAGTTCCCAAAGAAGAAAGAAGAAACACAAACATCTTCCAAAGTAAGAAATCAAAATTCAACACAAGAGGAGAATGAAAGACAACCAAAGAAGGAAGAGCCAAAAAAGAAGACTACAAACCGGGGCGAATCACATTCTGTGATAACCCTCCAGTTCTAAAAACACAGGTCCCTTTTCCTCAAAGATTTCAGAAGAAAAAAATTGATGAGCAATTCAGTAAGTTTCTTGAAATTTTTAAGAAAATTCATATTGAAATTCCTTTTGCAAAAGCATTGGAGCAAATGCCAAACTATGCAAAATTCATGAAGGAAGTTATGTCAAAGACAAGAAAGCTTGAAGAATTTGAAACAGTGAAGTTGACAGAAGAATGTATTGTTATATTGAAGAAAAAGCTTCCTCAGAAGTTAAAAGATCCAGGAAGTTTTACTATTCTATGTGCTATAGAAAATTCATCACTTCATAAGGCATTATGTGATTCAGGAGCATCTATTAATCTTATGCCTCTTTCAATTTTTCAGAAATTTGGATTAGGAAAAGTGAAGCCAACCACCATCACATCACAACTAGCAGACAGGTCTTTCGTGAAGGTGGATAAATTCATCTTCACAGCTGATTTTGTAGTGCTGGACATGGAGGAAGATCATGAAGTACCTCTTATTCTAGGAAAGTTGTTTCTTACAACGGGAAGAGCTTTAATTGATGTTCAGTAAGGTGAGCTAACTTTGAGAATCAATGAAGAAGAGGTAAAGTTCAATATTTACCATGTTATAAATTACTCAGTTGAAAAGAACACTTGTAACCAAATAGAGATTATAAATGAATGTATAACTGCAGTTTTTAATGATGAAAGCATAATTAATATATTGGAAAATTGCATTGCAAACTCTATTAGTCAGACCATGACAGGTTCAGAAGAAATCAAAAAACAAGTGTCGGCTTTAGAGATGGGGTTAAAAGAGAAAGCAAGCAATGAAGTAGAAGTTTTTGATGAAAAAAAAACCTTGAAAGAATTGAAGCAAGTGCTGCACTGGAATTGAAACAACTACCAGGTAACCTCAGGTATGCATATTTAGGCAATGATTCATCATTCTCAGTGATTATTTCCTCTGCTCTAACAGGTTTGGAAAAAGAGAAACTGCTACGGGTGCTAAGGGATTACAAATCTGCTATTGCGTAGTCGATTGAGGACATTAAGGGTATAAGCCCTACCATATGTATGCATAAGATTTTGATGGAGGAGTCTTATAAACCATCCAGAGAGTATCAGAGAAGACTCAACCCAGCAATGAAGTAGTACACACTAAGGTTTTAAAATTACTCAAAGCAGGTATTATCTATGCAATGTCTAATAGTGAATGAGTAAGTCCTATGCAATGTGTACTGAAGAGAGATGGGATGATAGTTATTCAGAATGAGAATAATAAACTTTTACCCACTAGAATTGTCACTGAGTGGCGAGTATTATTGACTACAGAAAATTAAACAAAGCCACCAGAAAAGGCCATTTTCCACTACCTTTCATAGACCAAATGTTAGACCGTTTGGCTGGGTATGATTACTATTGCTTTTTAGACGGATATTCAGGCTATAATCAAATTGTGATAGCCCCAGAAGACCAAGAGAAAACAACCTTTACTAGTCCTTATGGTGCATTTGCATACAGGAAGATACCTTTTGGCTTATACAATGCCCCCGCTACTTTCCAGCGATGCATGATGGCAATATTTCATGACATGGTAGAAAGCATTATGGAAGTATTTATGGATGACCTTTCAGTTTTTGGTTCCACATTTGATATTTGCTTGCATAACTTGTCTCTTGTTTTGCAGAGATGTGAGGAAACTAACCTAGTTCTGAATTGGGAAAAATGTCACTTTATGGTTAGGGAAGGTATTGTACTAGGACACAAGATTTCAACTCGTGGAATGGAAGTGGATAGAGCGAAGATTGCAACCATTGAGCAATTCCCACCCCCATCCAATATAAAAAGAATTTGTAGTTTCTTGGGCCATGCAGGATTCTATAGGAGATTTATTAAAGACTTCTCAAAAATCTCTAAACCTTTATGCAATCTCCTTGAAAAAGATATTCCTTTTAATTTTGATGAATTGTGTTTGCAGGCATTCAATACATTGAAGGAGAAGCTAATCTCTGCTCCGGTTCTAGTGATGCCCGATTGGATCCTACCTTTCGAGATCATGTGTGATGCAAGTGATATAGCAGTGGGAGCGGTTCCAGGTCAAAAGCATGATAAGATCATTAGAGGTATAGATTATGCAAGTTGCACGCTGAATGAAGCACAAAAGAACTACACCACAACAGAAAAAGAATTATTAAAAGTGGTTTTTGCATTGGAAAAGTTTCGATCCTATATCATCAGTTCAAAGGTCGTTGATTTGATTCACCAGTCAAACGATGCAAAGCCTAGATTGATTTGTTGGGTATTGTTGTTGCAAGAATTTGATTTGGAAATTTAAGACAAGAGGGGGAGTGAAAATATGGTAGCTGACTACTTGTCTAGATTGGAGCACCCAAGCAATGAGAATACAATCCAAGAGAACTTTCCAAATAAACAACTCTTCACATTAAGTGGTACATTTCCATAGTACGCAGACCTTGTGAATTACCTAGCGTGTAGCACTTATCCTCCAAACATTGAAGGGCAGAAGAAGAAGAAGTTTTTGCATAATGTCAAGGCATATCTTTGGGATGACCCATTCCTATTCAAGGTATGTACTGATCAAATAATCCGGAGATGCATCCCTAAAGAAGAAACTCAAGATATTCTATAGAGTTGTCATTCATTTGCGTATGGAGGCCATCATGGTGCGGATAGAACTGCTGCAAAATTTCTACAATCCGGGTTCTATTGGCCCTCACTTTTCAAGGACAACTATAAATTTGTTAAAACCTGTGATCGCTGTCAACGAATGGGAATAATTTCGAGGAGAAATGAGATGTCATTGACGAATATTCTTGAAGTGGAAGTTTTCAATGTATGGGGAATTGACTTCATGGGACCATTTCCAATTTTGAGCGGTCATCATACATTCTAATTGCTATCGATTATGTTTCAAAGTGGGTGGAAGCGGTAGCCACATCAACAAACGATGCCAAAGTAGTGTTAAAGTTTTTGCAGAAACACATCTTCACCAGGTTTGGGACACTACGGCCAATCATTAGTGATGGAGGTTCCCATTTTTACAACAAAGTTTTCAATAACCTACTATCTAAGTATGGTGTGAGACACAAGGTGGCGCTTGCTTATCATCTACAGGCGAATGGATTAGCTGAAGTATCCAATCAGGAGATAAAACAAATACTAGAGAAGACAATAGGAGGGAATTGTAGGGATTGGTCAAACCGACTGGAAAATGCACTTTGGGCATATCGAACAACATACAAAACACCCATGGGCATGTCTCCGTATAGGTTACTCTTTGGAAAGGCATGCCACCTTCCAGTAGATTGGAGCACAGAGCATATTGGGCAATGCAGAAGCTTAACTTCGATTTGGGAGCCGAAGGTCAGAAGCGGATGCATCAACTGAATGAGTTGGAGGAATTTCGTCACCAAGTTTATGAAAATTCCAAAATTTACAAGGAGAGGACGAAGAGATGGCATGACAAACTCATTAGTAACAAAGATTTTCAACCAAGGCAACAAGTTCTGCTTTTTAACTCAAGGGTTAAACTATTTCCTTGAAAACTGAAATCACGATGGTCAGGTCCATTTGTCATCAACAGAGAGTTCCCTCATGGAACAGTTGAACTGAGAGCGCCAGATGGGAGAACTTTTCAAGTGAATGGCCAGAGAATCAAGCATTATTTCGGACATGAGAACTATAGTAGAGATGTGACCCACTTGAAGGACAAAGAGTGAAGCGAAGGAGGAGTTGGGCTGAGGACTTTAAACCAAGCGCTTCTTGGGAGGCAACCCAATCTTTTAATCTGTCTTTTTGATTTAAATTCAGGAAGTAGAATAACCTGCTTTAATTAGTAGAGTGTTAATAACTAATAAGCTCTATTCTAGCTTTACTTAGTTCAGTTCAGAGAATATAGTTTCACTTTATATTATCTTGCTTATTTGAATCCAATAATGACTCCTTATGTTATGATTTACAAGTACAAATTCATGTTGATAAAAGATGAGGAGCAAGTCAAGGAAAGGAATTCAAGACTAAAGCACCTTGGAGCAAAGTTTGGACAAGAAGGGAGAAAGAAAACACAAAAGGAGCCAGCAAGGGGGTGCCGCCGGCGCCAGAAGTCGTTTGAAGAAAAAATACATATATATATAGTTGGCCCGACAGCAAGGTGGTGCCGGCACTTAAACTCCCACACGCGCCGCCGGCGCCCACTCCCTAAAGCCTATTCACTCACGCCCAAAAGAGCCCCCTTTCCCTCTCTCCTCTCCCCACGAAAACCCTAACTCTCTGCTCTCCCCCTTTCGAATACTCCATTCCCTAAATCGTCACCACCACATCTCCTCCAACTCTCCTCCTCTCTACAATATATCATCTAGAAGCCACTCTTGGAAGGTCCACGGTCCAAGCACTCAAGGTTGGGTTTCAAGCATTCATGGACGGTCAACGATCCAAGGTGACATCTCCCCATTTCCCACTTGTTTCTCTTTCTCCTACATTGTAAGTGTGATTCCAAAAAGTGGAGAGCACTTTGGCAAGATGGGTTTTCAATATGCCTTGGAGGTGTTTGGAGAAATGCTCAAGACCATCACGTGTTGATTTTCATGGAATTAGTGTGTTTGGTTTATGGTGGGATGTAGTGAAAATGAAGTTGGGATGATCATTGGTGGTGTGGGATAAAATTTAGCCATTGTTTGAAGTGGTAAGGAGTTTTTTCTTTGTTTGAAGTGTTGAAGAGGTTCCTTTGTTTAGAGTAGAGTACAAATTTGGTGAGGAGTTTGATTGAGTTTACCTTGGTTTGCATGGTGAGAAGTTGTGATTTTCATTGAACCATTGCATTGTGTTATTGAAGTGAATGGTATGATTTTCGATGGGGTTTCATATTTATGCCTCTTGCATTGTATGTAGAGTGGTTTCTCTTGTGACAGTTGTATTCAAGGGGTGATGCACTAAGTGCCTACAAGGTGTTTGTGATTACGTCTCAGTAGCGGTTTCATTGTGAGACGGTGGTTTGGTTGATATCCGTTGTGTAGGCTAGTTTGAATTTTGAATGGCCACAAGTGTTTTTGTGGTTATTTGTCATTGTTTCCATCTAGTCTTGTGTTGCATTCGACAGGGTTGTCAACATGCCTCTTAGAAAGACAACTTTTGGATCGTCTAAGCGACGAAGAGCAGATTATGACCCTACTTTCTTTAATAAAAAAGTTGAAGATGTTTACACTTCCTCCATCATGCATAGGGAAGGTATCAGAGAGAGAGGAATCAATTCTACATATACTGATATGAAAAACATCATTGAACGGAGGAACTAGCAGAAATTCGTGGCTCAACCTGAGCCTGCTGTGTTGGCAATTGTTCGAGAGTTCTATGCGAATGCAAGAGCTCAATATGCAGTGGATCCACTTGATGCGTTTACCTCATGGTTGGAGCGTTTACCTCAATATGCGTTTACCTCAATATGCGTTTACCTCATGGCCCTACTTTCCACTTGATGCGTTTACCTCATGGTTGGAGCGAGGTCCGAATTACGACACCGTCATTTCTAGTTTGGCTCATCCGCACAGTCAATGGAAGAAGGATAACAGAGTCATAAGCTTTCCAAGAGGGCAGCTGGAAGCAATATCCAAGGGTGTTGCTAGCAAACTCGACGAGGAGCTCCAAATACCGTTGCCCGTGATTGATGATGCTATCATAGAGACATTGGAAAGGACCAATGCTGCAAGTCGTGAAGCTGGCACTTCTTCTTCTGCTCCGAGCTTCTCCAACCCAACGTACCCATCTCGGAGATCACTCTTGGGGATCTTCATGAGCAGGTTAGGGAGTTGCGGGATTCACATGAGCGATATCAAAAGCGTACTGAGCAGCAACTCAACTATTTGGTGGACCACAATTTGGCGATGAATAAGATGTTCAAGAACGTCAACTTCTTTCAGGGTTCCAGCTCCGTTGTTCTTCCTACTCCCCTGACATTTTCTCCAAATTCATAGTCGGATGTTGATGAGGAGTCCACTGATTACGTTGATGAGTAATCTGATATTTTTTAGGGAAGTCCTTGTTCTATATTGCTTTATTCACACATTGAGAACAATGTTCAATTCAAGTTTAGGGGAGTAGTTCCAGTTTTCGTGATGTTATTTAGTCTTTGTCTTATGTTTAAACTATTTGGAGATTGCGTTGTTTGTTTGGAATTTGCACTCATGTGCCTTGTGTTAGAACTATGTTTAAAATGTTTAGTTTGTTTGGATTTTGCAATCATGCGTTTTGCGGATGATGCATCCAAGAGAAAGTGTATGCCAATATGATGAAACTGAATAGGATGACTCTCTCTCTCTGACTAATCACTAACATATGTTGAGTTTTTATTGCCATTACATATGATTTTGAAAAAAGGAGATGCATTCCTTGTGGTTTAATGAGTCCTATAAAAAGTCTTTCTTTTCGTAACTAATGAAAATGTTTCAAGCACAGTATGTCATGATCAGGTGAAGTGTATGCAATTCAGTTAATAATGTTATGAATTCATTGACTTATTTTGATTGACACAAGCATGTTAGAACTTGTTTGATTATCCCTTCAGGCAAAATCTTAGACAACATGTTTATTTGGAAGTGATTTAGGCATTTTTTTTTATCAATTTGAGCCTTTCAAGCCAACCTAGTACATGTAATGTCACTAGTATCCCCAATGAGCCTAATGAAAGAATGGCATATACAAAGCATGTGGAAAAAAAAAAAAACACCATTCGAATTTTTTTCTTCTTGTAGCATCATTATCTAAGCCCATTTGGCCTAAAAAACCATGTTTAACCCATTCAGCGATATACGTCATGTACATATTTGTTTTAGAGATATGAACAAAGCAAAAGAAAATGAATGTGGGGGTGTTGAATTAAATATGCTATACATATATAAAAAAAAATAAGCAAGGAAAGAGGTTTAAATTGGACGATCACATTCCATGAACTCAAAAGAAAACAAGTTTGGGGTGTGATAGTAATACAACCTAGAAAAAAATAATAATAATAATAAATATGAGTAAACTCCAACAGAAAGTAAGAGAGGGAACTTCCATGAGCACTTCAGTTTAAATCTCTGACTTTGTTATTCCTTTTTCCCTTTCTTTGAGAACCAAACCAAAGGCCTCAATACAAACTTTAGAAAGACCTATTGATCCGAGTAAATAGAGTTGTCTACATTAATGAAGAGAGATTATGAAAAACAGGCATATGATATACTTGTGAAGATCATTAGAATCATTAGTTCAAACATTGTTGACTGATAGATATGTATGGATCTTGAGATTTACACAGCACACACAATCACAATTTTCACTTCATGATAGGATTGATGAAGTATGAGTTCATGAGATTACTCTGGAAATGCATTGAATGAATTCTGAATCATGTGTATATGTGTAATTTATTTGGCATATGTTTGATTGTCTAAGAGAGTTTTTCCTGATTGATTCACTAGTTTAGTTGTCATTTTACTCAAGGACGATCAAAAGCTAAGTTTAGGGATATTTGATAAGTCTATAATATAATATATCTTAGTACCCAAATTCACATGTTTTGGAACCTCATTTTATTGATTTATGATTATATTTGATGAGACATTACATCTAATTGACCTATTTGATTTTTTAGTCAACAAATCATGTCGAAGTGAAGTGAATGTGAACAAGCAGCACTTTGACGCTAATTCTGGCGCTGATTGAAATGGATTCGAAAAAAGTGGTTAACATAAGAAGTGAAAATCTTCAAGTCAGCTATCTAACGCAACAAGAATCACCCAATTCTGACAATAAATGAAGAAGATATGATCAAAATAGTGAAGACTTCTCGAATAGACAGACCAGACACTTAACACAGCACACGCATTGGCCATTGGATAGTAAGGCGGCGCCGCCAGCGCTGGATGCGGAGGAATTACGGAAATTCTGTGTAATTCTATTTTGGGTCTAGTTTATAAACAGAAGTTGTGGGATTGTTGAGGGTTGGTTAGCTAGGGTTTTGAAGTGTGCTTGGAGGCTACGATTCCAAGAGTTTTTAGGGAGTTTTAGAAGAAGCTTTGAGGAGAAGAAGATCAACTTGGAGATCAAGAGGTTCGAGATCATTACCAAAGGATGAAGAACAAGCTGAAAAGGGGGAAGACATTGAATTGTTCTGGTTTAATTATTTTTCTTTCTTATCTTTGTCATTAATCTTGAAATTGGAACTACGATGATGTTTGAATATTACTTGTTTGATTTATTTTACATCATGAGTGGCTAATCTCACTTTTTCTAGAGGAGAGTTGGATTTTATGTTGAGTTCATGGTGTAATCAATGATTTTCTTGTTTGGCAATGCAATTAAGTTTATTTGTGATATTTGGTGTTTAAGGCTTTCAATTGATTTGCTATCCATTGGATGATTTGGTAATTAGGGTTTGACACTTGGAAGAAGTAACGCTAATTAGGATTTAAATATCAAAACATAAAACTATAGATGACTCAGGAGAGCTTTTATGTTTTACGAAATCTTTAACAGAGAACCATAGATATTAATGCATTCTTATTACTATCGAAATTAGGGTTTTGAGAATAGATATTTAATCTATCACTCAGAAGAGGGGGTTAAGTAAATTGGGATTCTCGGTTTATAACCTTATGCATTGTTAAATCAGATTTGAGTTGAAATTGCCATGAATGAAATATAAATGAAGTCAATCCTCTAGGATTTTCGTATATTAATTTATTCGACTCAAAGCTATTCTGTTTAGTTGTTAGTTAAGATTTATCTATTTTCGATCATCTAAATTAAGTTAAAAGTATTTATAATGATAGCTAGTAAAAGATTGAAATGCACAATCCCTGCAGATACGACACTCACTCATCACTAGGCTATAAAAATTGACGTCGTACACTTGCGGTTAGATTTTCAGCAAACATTTACCAATTGTTCAAGCAATTGCAGCTGATGATATTCAAGAAGATACTTTTATTTGAGTTTGGCTTGCATTTCAACCTAAGTGGTGATGGGTACTCCTATACGTTGACTTTCATCTAGAACCCCTTGCCAATATCGTTTGGCAGATCCAAAAAGTTTCATTTTAGTAAATCTCAATCGTTGGGCATCATCTATTTCGTACTAGTTAAAAAATCTTCCATCTCTGCCAACCATTCTAAGAAGGCATTAGGGTCTAGATAACCATCATAACTAGGAGCATCCACTTTGACTTATTTTGATATCCAATAATTGTCATTGCCATTTCTTGGTTGTTATGTAAAAGGTATGTAATAATTCTTCCCTCAATGGTTCCCAAGTCTAAAATGGTTTGCAAAATCATTTTCTTGGAAAATATTATTTCAGGAATGCGTTCTTAGGTTTGATTGTGATGACTCCTAGACACGTGGGATTGGGAGAATGCCAGTTATAGTTGGAGAACTATTAGAAGCATGAATACTTTGTGATTGACCATTACGAAATGCTTGCCCCATATTAGATTCATGAGGTTCACCTCTTGAATTATCACTAGGACGTTTTCCAACACTTCCAGCCAGCCTGTTCACTATGGTAGCAAGATCTTGGATGGAGGCATTTGTTTCTTTTTGAAAGTTTTCTTGCTTTTGGTCCAGGTTTTCACAAAATTTTGACAAAGCTTCAAG
The DNA here is from genome assembly GCA_036873735.1 of Pouteria campechiana. Classification (NCBI taxonomy): domain Eukaryota; kingdom Viridiplantae; phylum Streptophyta; class Magnoliopsida; order Ericales; family Sapotaceae; genus Pouteria; species Pouteria campechiana. Next base: position 40,185 of record JAYJMB010018699.1, read on the forward strand.
CCGTTTGTCAATAGAAGTGCATAAAGCATTCAATTCAACACTACTAGGCATGGTGATTCAAGAATAATCTTATGCTGATATAGAGAAAATTACTTCTAAGATTTGAAAATTTCAGCAAATAACTTAACTTGGAAGCAGATAATGAATTAGAGCACTTTCACGTAGAGAAGATGTACCTTTAAGTTTAACAAAGCTTACCAAATTATGAAAGCAACAAGTAACAACTTGCACAAGAATTCAATAGCTCAGCAACAGTTAATGATTTTAGCAACTTGTGATAAACAGCAACAGTAAGAACAAATTGCAAACTCTGCACAACAGAGGCTTGTAGAAAAGGCTTTAATGCCAAAATGATGTAGGACGAATAGAGAAAAGATAGAAGAAAGAAGAACCCTCTTAGGGGAACAAGAAGGGAAAAAAGGTAGAGTGATAGGAAGAATGACTAGAAGAGTAGAGAGAAAGAGAAGAGGAGATGAATAGAGAAAGTGGGACATACTTGTATTCAACTCAAACTTCGATGCCTCTGAAGGCTTACAAAGGCTGTATTTATAGATGCTAGAGGCTACCTAAGTTTAGTAAAACTTATTAGAGAATTAAACTAAGAATAGTTAATTCTATTTTCCTAAAAGAAGAAAACTAAAAATAGACAACAATATCTAGCAAGAAATTCAAGATAAATACTAGTATCGTTTAGAAAATCTAGCTGAGATACACTAGTATCTTCTAGAAAATCTAATTGAAATATACTAGTATCTTCTATAAAATCTAACTAAGATACACTTATTTAAATAGAAATCTTCTAGAAAATCTAAGCTTCACTTATTCAAATAGAAATCTTCTTGAAGAAGATGCTTGCACTTCTAAATTTTGTACTTCTGCCTGCGGTAAGTATTCTTAAAATAAGGATCCTCCAGATTTCCATCAGGGAGTGGCAAGCCAAACAGAAAGTAATTGAATGTTGGAGCTAAATGACCGGTTTCAAAAGCACTCATCTATGTTTTTCCAATCCAGCCATGTTTTTGGAGAACATAATTGATTTGGTCAGTTAACTGAGGGAAACCCACCAAATTGCATGTGCCTGATGGACTACTTAATCACTTGGAGATATCAACCTTGGTCAAATTGGCACATGCAATTTCCTTTTTATTCTTATCCATACAAGCTACCATTCTAGAAGCATAGACTTCTAAAATCCAGGAGCAGCTTGGATTTCATGCAGCAAGAGTGTTAGCCTTAATGCGTTTTCAAACTGAGAATTGGATAATCCAGAAGAAACTACCAAAAGCTAAGAACAGATGAGATCTCATTTGAAACTTTCAAGATTGTTCAAAATATTTTTTTTAAATGAACAAAATAACAGTTAAAAAGCTTAAAAGGCAATGACACATAGTTGAAAAGGAGGGGGGGGGGAAGAATTACCTAATTGCGGCCTTCAAGAATGAGGAACAGCCCTCGACACGTGTTTTTGCTGCACCCAAGGCTTCTGAAAGTTTCTGCACATCATCATCCTCCCCCACATGTTGAGGCACAGAAATCCGGGGAAACTCCTGGTAAATCTTCTTGACATGATCTAATGGACATGCTTCAGTTATTAACATGGATACAATAATGATGTAAATAGCTAAGACAAAACAATTACCTCACCCAGAGCATGAGAAAGCATTTAAAAAAGGTTATATATGCAACGTCAGAAAACAAAACTAAAACCAAGAGAAAACTTATTGTTTCTAGGATATGTATAAAAAATTTCATTAGAAGAGAATAAGAAAGAGCTGACTCCAATTATTTGAGATAAAGATTTGCTAATCATTAACAATAAAATAAAACAAATCATTAATAAAAAAATAAAAAAATCGTTTCTTTGAATTTCAAAGCAATGATTTGGCATATCAGTTTTTTGAATCAGTGGCATCAGCGAAGTTCCAGAATGTACTGCATGATAGAAAAAATAATTGATTATTATATTAAAACGGACAGTTAGAAACAATGAGGATTCCATCCATGGAATAAGGTCCTTAAATGCTCCCTGTCACTCTTCTGCTCACACATATGATGATAGGTCACAATGAAATATGTACCAAGATATTATAAAGGTTGCAGTGAAAGAAGATGCAACCAAAGTCATAAAATAAAACTAGTGATGCAGGCATCAAAGGGTCAAAATGAATATTAACTTTATAGGAGATTTAGATCGAATGTTTAAATTTGTTTTTATTTTTCTATTTAGTACTTACTTATTGATGTTCAAATTAGGGTTTAAATTATGTATTTATTGGGTCTAATTGTAATTTTTTTTTTATTGGGCTGAATTATAATTTATTTTCTTTAGACTTATCGGAAATTTTTAAGTTTTGGATTTTTATAAACAGTATAGTCTGTCTATATAAGGGTTGAGAGACTTGAGTTTTGATTGATAGAGCTATGTGAATTGTTTCCGTTCTCCTTTCCTCTCTTTTACTCCTTTTTCTCTTTCATTTGAATCATTTCATTCTTTCCCACTGCATCCCGCCACTATCAATCTTCGTTGAATCCTGCTATTCCACACATATCTATGCCATCACCATTCTTTCGCAAATAGTGTCTCCATGATCCCTTGTGCAGCCCAATCTTTTTCTTGTGCGACCATCAACCAGTGCATCATGATAATTGCATGCGCAACATACAACATCCCCACTGAGTTGCCATCTTAAAACATTCAACTATCTTTTAACTTGGATCACCCATGGATCAATGTTGCTCATTAGGATCATCCTAACAAACCAATCAAAGAGACAGCACAAGATATAAAAAGAAAAAATGCAGCCAATGGTGCATACCCTCAATGTTGCTCATTAGGATCATTCTAACAAACCAATCAAGAGACAGCACAAGAAATAAAATAAAAACGC